>CAUYQG010261398.1:0-42693 GCA_963574415.1 Tarsius wallacei | reverse complement strand
CACGCCCGGCTGATTTTTTTGATTTATTGTAGAGATGAGGTCTCGCTTGCCCAGGCGGGTCTCGAACCCGCGGGCTCAGGCAATCCACTCACCTCAGCCTCCCAAAGGCGTGGGATTACAGGCTGAGCCACCGAGCCCGGCAAATATTATATCTTTAAAAGTCCTTGTAAAATTGTTTGAGGTAAGAATTAGTATTATCTACATATAAGCATTAACTATATATTCATGTTATCTGTGTTTATTTATATATATTCTCATTATCATAGAACAAAGATACACTAGGAGTTCAGTTACCTTCTCCAAGCCCAGGTAGCTTACTTCTAGAGTCCCTTCTCCTTATCAGTTTGCTATGCTATCTCTTAACTTGAGAATATTATTTTGAAAGCTCTCAAATATTATGTTTTACTGCATTTGAACTTTTTTTTCCCCAGTGTTTAAATGACTTTCAGTGCCAGAAAATGTAAACCCCAGGGGGAGGTAAACAAAATAAGTACTGATTCATGTGGTAGAAAACACATCATTGGAACTCACAACCTTGAGGAAATATGAAATGAATCTGAATGCTTTCAAGAGACAAAACAGAGAACCCAGAACAACCTAAAAATAAAGAATTAACATCACCAAGGAGCACTCGCTAACCAAGTCAAAGATATATGGAATTCTGAGAATAGCACGTCTCTAACTAATATTCAGATTGGCCATTGCCTTGCTAGACTCTAGTGTGGCCATGTGCTCTTTGAGCTATGGCTGTCATCATGTTTTCTGGCTTTGGCCCCCTCCCCCACCTTGGGGAGGTGAATCTTCTCTCTCCCCTCTCCTTCTCTCTCTAATTTGCCTTTAAAGAAACTTTATTTTTAAATCTAAATTTACCAGATTATCTGTAAATTGCTAGATGTTTCCATATAAAATAATGACAGAGTTATTATTAATAATATGATAGATGCAAGCTTTAAGAAGGTTAAGACATGACTATTTCATTGCCACTTGGTAACTACGTAAGCTATTGTTTATTGAAAACTTATGCTGGGGGCGGGGCACTCCTGCACAATGAGCATTGATATACCTAACCCTGAATTATACCCCACATCTTTAAAATTAAAAATTAAAATAAAAGAGAGAGAAAACTTATGCTTCTAACTTTTGTATTTTGGGGAAAGTGGGAGAGCTATTAATCCATTAAAGAATTAGCCTATATAAAAATCTTGTAATAAATGGATTTTTTAAGATTTTAGATAACATGTTTTTCCACTTCACTTTGCTAAGAACTTCCTTTTAAAACTGTGCTGAAATCAGATTGTTTTATTCAATTTATCCACTGCAATAGGAATGGAAAAATGTGAAATTTGAACATATTTAGGAGGATGACTGACTAGTCAGTGACAAATCACATTTTATATACTTTTAAATTTTATTTTTAGAATAATTGTATTAATATGATTTTAAATATACAGTGGGGGAGCTGATACCATAAACGTTAGTACCTAAGATTAACACATGGTGATATTCTGGCAGATTTACTTCAGATATTTTTTTCACCTTTAAGAAATCAAGTCATCTACTGACTCTTTCTCATCATTTCATTTCTGGAATTTATTACTATCTTGAACTTGGTACATATCATTTTCTGCATGTTTTTATACTGTTCACGAACAATAGAAAGTATTGTTTTGTAAAATTTAAAATATTTCATGCATGGTTTTGTACATTGTGTATAATTTAATGTCTTATATTAATTTAATCAATATTCAAAGGTATCCACACTGATACATTTAATTTTTAAAATTTCATTAATTACACTTTACTAAAATTTACCCTCCAATATGATTGTGTATTAATGTATACTCTCACCAGTAGTATACAAGTGTCTCATTGGGTGGCAAGAGATTATGACACGTTTTTAAGTCTCATTTTCTTTTCTTTCTAACCATAAAACTTGACTCCATTGCCTAGTCTTCCTTGCAGTTAGGTGCTGCCAAAAGACTATATTGGTGACAGGTGAGCAGAAGAGATTTGTGGTCCTTCAGTTACTGTGACCAAGAAGTGAGTTTTCCCATGATTTCTTTCTCCATCATCAGCTGAATAGAATTCTCTGAGGACCTGGAAGAACACTGAACTTCAGGATGAAGGAACTGGGCTTCCTGAATGACCTCATCAGAGGCTCTATGACCAAGAACTGTCCACTGGAGGACAGGAACTATACATGAACTTTACTGTGTTAATATCTGCAATTGTTTCTGTTTCAACTGATATTGAAGTCTAATAACTTCTGAAGTTATTAGACTTCTATTTTTTAAATCTATTTTAATTTTTATACAGATCTCAGAATTGTGCCAATTTGTAGTTCTTTGTCCTAATAAGATTAAGTGGCATTTTCCATGTTTATTGGCATTTGGTTTTCCCCTTTTTAGACTTGTCCATTCATCTCTTGCCCATTTTCTATCACATTATTTTTTTTGTCATTGTTTTGGAGGAATGCC
The DNA here is from genome assembly GCA_963574415.1 of Tarsius wallacei. Classification (NCBI taxonomy): domain Eukaryota; kingdom Metazoa; phylum Chordata; class Mammalia; order Primates; family Tarsiidae; genus Tarsius; species Tarsius wallacei. The sequence continues at coordinate 40,216 of CAUYQG010261398.1, read as the reverse complement.
TTATATATTTTGGCTACTAAGCCTTTAGTGACTGTGTTCATTGTTGATATCTTCTGCCAATCTGTGGTGCAGATTTTAACTTTGGTCATGGTGCGATTTATTTCCACAGATTTTATTCATTTTAGTGTGATTGTTTTATCATTCATTTCCTTTGTGGTTTGTGCATTTTGTCTTGTTTATGACTTTATTTTGTGGTCATGAAGGGATTTCTTATAGGGTCGCCTAAACATTTTAATGTTTTTGTTATTTACATTTAGAATTTTATTCTATCTAAAATTTATGTTTCTGTATTATGTGGAATCATTATTTTATTTTATTTTTAGTTAGTCTGTCCTGAATAATTTGCAATATCACCTCTGTTACAGAGACAATGTTCATATACATATGAGCCTGTTATTCAGCTCTCAATTCTGTCTTTAGCCTGGTGTGTACATCTGAGTATTGTCTATACCAATATCTCACTGTCCTGATAATTATGTCACTATTTTTATATCTGGTGATACAGTTGTTCTTTTTGTTTGTTTGTTTTTTCAAATTTGTTAGCCTTAAACCATATTTTATTTCATAAAATTTTAGGATCTGCTTGTCAAGTTTGGTGAGAAAAATATTTCAATCATTTTGTGGTTTTAATTGGAAATATATTATATCTATAGATTATGTTATTGAAATTAACATGCAGTATTTTACACACAAACATGGTATCTCCCTCAATATCTCAATATATTAAGGTTGGATTTAATGACTTACTATATAATTTAATAATTTTCTTCATAAACATGACTAACTGTTTTAGAGTCAGAGTTTCACTCTATTATGATCATGGCTCACAGCAGTCTCGAACTCCTGAGCTCAAGTAATCCTCCCGCCTCAGCTGGTTCTACGGTTGTGGGCCACCATGTCCGTCTAAAATGTATTAAATTATCTCACTGATTTGTGCTGTGCATAAAAATGCTATTGATTTTATATGTTGGCCTTCAAAAATACTGTTTGATGTATTCCATTTAACAGTTATTTTCAAATGTCCTTTTTCAATATTTTTATCTAATTTTTCTTATTCTTGCTCTCTCTGTGCGTGACTTGGTTTATTTAAAAAACAAATGAACAACAACAATAAAATTTCCTCTCAGTTTAATTGTTATCCCTTCCTAGAAAATTTTCTTATTCTTCTGAATTTTTATAGGATTTTTCCTTTTGCATACATGTTCTGCAATTTGACTACTATGAGTCTTTGTGTGTATTTATTATATGACTCACTATTTGCATAACTATCCCTCACAGTGGATTTTTTTGTGTCATTTGATATTTTTTTTTAGTATCAATTCATTGTTATCTCAGATTAGTTATTTAATGTTTCTTGGGGAAACCTTGTATACTCGTTGCTGTGAAAGATTGCTACAAAGCAACTACCAAGTTCTTTTTGTCTTTCACTCATCAGACTCTGTGTGATTTGGGGGAATTCTCTCATCACATATGTAGTATAAATTGGACTCCAAACCCACATAGGAATACATAGCCCTGGGCCTCGACATCTCATGCAAGATTGTGTTCCATATAGAGAGCTACACCTGTAGTCCCAGTTACTCAGAAGGCTGAAGCGGGAGGATTGCTTGAGCCCAGGAGTCTGAGGCTGCAATAAGCTATGATTGCACCATTGCGCTCCAGCCTGCGTGACAGAGCAAGACCAATGGATGGATGGATAGATAGACAGATAGATAGATAGATAGATAGATAGATAGATAGATAGATAGATAGATAGATAGATAGATAGATAGACAGATAGATAAAATAGAGACAAAAATAAGCTTTTATTTTTCCCTTCTGTGAGCTAGTGGATAATGTTAATGTATTGTTCTTTTTACCAAAGAGAAAAAAACCTCTTCCAGGATTTTAACTTAATTCAAGGCTGTCAGTTCCAGAGCAAATTATCTGTAGTTATAGCTATCATTTGAGGAGTTCATCTGTTGGTTAAAAAACTTGTGAGTGATTTTTCAGGACTGACCATAGGCAATAACACAGGCTTTATCCGGCTGCCTCAGGGGAAAGGCTGTCCTCCACACAGCAGACAGGGCATACCCAGTGTTCGGCTCTCTGAGGGAGTTGCAATCAAGTACCGAGGCCCACCTCACTGGACATGCTTTTTCACAAATTTGCCTTCCCAGGCCTGGAGTCTTCATTCCTAGGTCTCCTTATCTGAGGCCTTGGGCTGAGGTCTTCAGGAGGCTCTGCCGAGACCTCCTTATGGGGGGAGGAAGTGGTAACCCTCAAGACACTTCCTCCAGTCTGACTCAGTATGCTGGGCTTTCCCACTCTTAGCCCTTCCTTCTCACCTTCCCTGCAACCTCAGGGTTCATAACAATGCAGAAGCCTTTTGTTCACGGCTCATCCATGATGAGAGGGCCCCCCGGACTCCCATGTTCAAACTAATCCACCTGACCCTCTACCAGTATACTGTACCATGAGGGAAAGGGGAACAGGAAAATTTGGTATTTTCTTTAGTTTTGGCCTCTTGTTTGTATCATTTCAGAATATGATTAAAGACTCAACTCTCATTTTTGGTTTTTTGCTTTAACCAGTTAGCCCAACACCTGGAAGCTCAGCTTTCCCTCCCAGCTCCTGACAATAAATGTTGGTTTACAAGGAGCAGAGCTTTTGTACACTCTTATTCAGTCTTTGGCTATCAGACGTCTTCTCCAGTGGGAATATGACCCCTAGGCATTTCTGGGTAAAATGACTCCTACTGGCAAGGAATTTTGAGAAGAGAAGGCAACTATGAGCCATGAATCGCAAACTCGCAGAACAGTTGGGAGATGTGTGTACTGCAAGGTAAATGGAACCTTGACCAGGTACTAACAGTATCTACTATAATACAATTCATCTTTGCTGCACTGCTAGGCAGTGGGAGCCAAGACATAATGCAACCAAGACTTTGGTTTCTTTCTTTGGACTTTGCTCCAAATTGAGTACTCAGAATTACCAATACTTGGACATATATTTTTTAAAAGTATTCTAAAAGCGTATGTTTATTTTATAACTTCTGCATCTCTACTTCTTTGTCTTTACTGGATTTGATATTTACTGGAAATAACTGGGACTATGGCTATGAAGGTTGAAAGGGCTTATTTAGCAACTTAGAAACAGCTACGAAGCTACTACCTGGCCTCCTGCTAGGTCAAAGCCTAGCCTCAAGGTCCAGCCTCAGTTCAGGTCTCTTTAAATAGAGCTCTGAATCACCATAAAGAAGAAGTCTGAGTCCTACCTTTTGAGCTATTTTACATATGACACAACCTTTACTCTCTGTAATTAGGAAAGACACTGATGAGCAGATGCATGAAGTCAGACTTGGGTATGAATTCATTTTCACTAGATCTCACTTGCAGGACTGGAGGCATTAGAGACTCCCAGCTGGGTGACCTGTAAGAAAAAGTTCTTATTGATATTCCATGTTTTCCAAAAATTTTTGAAGATAAATGAGTGTATACGTGTTTAAATAACTAACCTCTAATTAAGAGATCACTCAATTATAGCATTTCTATATTTTTTTCAGCAAGAAATGCCAACCATGAATATTCCCCATCTGTCTGTAACTAATTATTAAATAAATTTAGTCACAAAAAAGCTATGAGAATGATAAAAATGCCAAGCCTATAACTTTAGAATCAGAAAAACAAAAATTCTAAAGAAGGACCACATGATTGTTTGTTTCCTTATCCAACCTATATTATTCACAGCTTCCTGAAATTTCTAAAACATCATGGTAGATTTTCCTTGCACAAGCAATAATTTCTAATAGTTTCCACATTCCAAAGACAATGAGGGCAAGAAGCCAATATTCTGTACACAAGTTCTGTGACATAAAATAATGTGCAGAAATTACTAGCATTGTTAATTAACACTCATTAAGTGCCAAAAGCATTTTATTTTAATTTTCAGGTACCTTACTTTTTTGGGTTAAATTGTATTCATTCTACATTATGAAACAAAGTTCAAGAAAGTCCATTTTAAATTCATAATTTGTATGTTGCTGAAAAATCTTCAAGTTTCTTAAGTATAATATGCACCATCTAGAAGAAATGGAAATAATAATAAAGGCTCAAACTATAAAAGTTTGTTTGATCTGTCCCACGTTAGCACATTTGAATTGTCATTTCATATCAAAATTCTTAAATACCAGTTTCATATCCTTACGCCTGAATGAACAGGGTAAAAGTGTTTCAGGGCTACTACCAGGGATCAAGCTTGTAATTTTCTATTTCAAGAAAACTTTACTTGAAGCAGGGGAGATGCACGAGGCACAATTTTTTGTTGCACAGCATTTATGTGTACAGAATCTAGATCCAAACTTCCTAGATTCAAATTCACACTCTACACTCACTAGCTGTATGACATCAGGTCTCGTTATGTCTTGGTTCCCTAATTTTAAAATGGAGTTACTCATAGCATCTAATCTCATAGAGGTGTCATGAGGATTAATAAGTGTGAAACATTCAGAATAGTGCTTGAAAAAGTAAATAGTAAATGTTCTTTATTATTAATTTTTAAAAATGTATTGAATACTCTTACTGGATCATCTAAACATGTTTTGTAACATTTTCCCTATAATAAAATATCATCAAAACCACTTTGAGATGATGAGAGAAGAACATAACCTTGCCTCAGTCTTCTCCCCAGCTCATAGGAAAAAGGCATAGTGTCCTTATTTTGGTGATTTCTAAATTTCTCTTCTATGATATCTAAGTTTTTTTTTTCTTATTGAGCCAACTACTGAAGAAACCCTAATAAGGAATCTATAAGAAATAGCAACTTTTTGGCTTTCAACAAGGCATTTCACTACTATGACTCTTCCTCCAACCACACACCCAAAGAAATCAATACATGTGTAAGGAAATTTTTCCCAAAATTTAAAAATAGACAAAAAAAATTATTTGGTGTGCTTTCCACACAATGCTGGGTGTTGACTGGTAAATGCTTTAGGATGCTCTGGTTCTATAAGGGTAGTCCCTCTGACTATGTATAGGAGTAGAAAACATGTTACAACTATATAGGAGTAGAAGACAGCTTGTAAAGAAAGATTAAGAAAGCAAATTATAGCCGGGTTCGGTGGCTCAGCCTGTAATCCCGCGCCTTTGGGAGGCTGAGGTGAGTGGATAGCCTGAGCCCGCGGGTTCGAGACCCTCCTGGGCAACTTGGCGAGACCTCATCTCTACAATAAATAAATAAATAAATAAATCAGCCGGGCGTGGTAGTGCGAGCCTGTAGTTGGAAGACTGAGGCGGAAGGATCGCCGGAGCCCAGCAGGTCGAGGCTGCGGTGGCCGGGAGCGGCCACTGCACTCCCGTCTGGGCCACTTCGGGCCCCCCCACCACAAAAAAAAAAAAAAAAAAAAGAAAGCAAATTATTCCTGAACGTATCACTGCAAATGAAGTTTATACCCACTGGGACACAAGTGATTTCTGACCTTCTGTCTTATAATAAGGATTATACCAAAAGTCGCATGTCATAGACCCATAGAAGATTAACCAGTGTTATAGCTATTAGAAAATTTATTTTATCATTTATGACTGTCTTTATGATATGTATATGTGTGTTCTCCAAATATTCCTTTGAGCCAATCTAGTATCTTACTAGTTCTTTCATTAATTAATGGGTTTCATAAAATATTTGGCACAAGTTAATTGCATATGTGCATGAGAGTTATATATTTTACTGTTTTATATATTTATTTTTGTTTTCAGTTTCAAGGGTACCTGTTCACATGGGTATATTGCACGATGGTGAGGTTTGGGATTCTATTAAGCCCATCATGCAAATGGGGAGCATGGTCCCCAACAGATAATTTTTCAACCCCTGTCCCCCCCTTCCTCCCTCTCCACCTTAAGAGTTTTGATTGTCTGTTGTTCCCATCTTTATTTCCATGTGTACCCAGTGTTTAGCTCCCACATATAAGTAAGAAAGCGTGGTATTTAGTTTTCTGTTTCTATGTTACTTAACTTAGAATAATGGCCTCTAGTGACATCTACATTCCTGAGAAGGAAATGTTTTTTACTTCTTTATGGTTGAGTAGTATTCCATGGTGCATATGTACCACATTTTCTTTATCTAGTCCATCACTGATGGTCATCTAGATTGGTTCCATGTATCTGCTAATGTGAATAGTGATGCAATAAGCATACACTTGCAAGTGTCCTTTTGGTAGAACAATTTATGCTCCTTTGGGTATATACCCAGTTGTGGGATTGCTGGTCAAATGATACATCTATTTTTAGTTCTTTAAGAAAGCTCCAAACTCGTTTTACAGGGGCTAAACTAGCTTACCTTCCCACCAACAGTGTGTGAGTGTTCCCTTTTCTCCACAGCGTGAACAACATCTGTTTGTTTCTTGTTTTTTGGTTTTTGGTTTTTTTTTTTACTTTTTAATGATATCCATCATGATTAGTGTGAGATGGTATTTTAAGAAGTGTCTTTTTATGTCATTTGCTCACTTTTTAACAGGATTATTTGTTCAGTTTTTCCTGTTGATTCATTTAAGTTTTTTTTTTATTTTATAGATTCTACTAGGCCTTTGTCAGATACATAGTTGGCAAATATTCTCTCCCATTCTGTAGGCTATCTATTTACTCTGTTGATAGTTTATTTTGTTGTGCAGAAGCTCTTTCAGTTTAATTAAGTCTTATGTTAATTTGAGTTTTTACTGCATTTGCACTTAACTATTTTAAATTTACTTTTTATTTTGAGATAATTTTAGGTTCACATTTAGCTATAAGAAATAACACAGAGATTCCTTATACTCTACTTAGTTTCCTTATCTTGCAAAGCTGTTGAAATAATATCACAACCAAGATGTTGATGTTGACACACTACAGAGAGAAAAAATTCCATCATCACAAGAATCCCTTTTGTTGCCCATTGAGAGTCTCATCCATCTGTCTCTCACCATCAACCCCCCTCAATCTTATGCCTGGTGATCACTAGTATGTTTTTAATTTCTGTAACTTTTTCAGGTTATATAAATGGAATTATAGAGTACATAACCTTTTGAGATTAGCTTCTTTATTTAACATAATTCACTGGTCACCTATGCAAACTGTTGTGTTTATCAATAGGTTACTTTTTATTGTTGAGTAGTATTCCCTGTTGTGTATGTAACACAGTTTATTCCACAATTCTCTAGTTGAAAAACGTGTGCTGTTTACATTTTGTGCTATTATCAATAAAGCTGCCATGAGTATTAATATGCGGGTCTTTTTGTCAACATAAGTATTAAATTCTCTCCAATAAATGTCCAAGAGTATAATTGCTAGATCATATTGTAAGTGCAACTTTAGTTTTGTAAGCAAGAGTAGTCATATCATTTTGCATTACTGCCAGCAATATATGAGTCATTCTGTTTCACTGCATCTTTACTAGCTTTGGGTATTATCACTATTTTTAAAATTTTATTCATCTTGATGCATGTATAGTGATATCTCATTGTGGTTTCAGTTTGCATCCCCTAGTATCTTACTATGTTCAACATCTTGTCATATGCTTATCTGCCACGTATACATTCTCTTTGGGGAAATGTCTGCTCAGAATTTCTTTATTTTCAAGGCTGAATTCTGAGAGTTTGTTACACATTTTAGATATAGCCCTTTGTTAAATATATGGTTTGCAAATAGTTTATCTTGTTCTCTAGTTTGTCTCTCAATTCTCTTGAAAGATTTTTTCACAGAGGAAGAATTTTAAATGTGATGAGATCCAATTTAACAATTTTTCCAATTTATAGGTCATTCTTTTAGTGTCAATTCTTTAAATGCTTTATCTAAATCTTATATCTCAAAGATCTCCCCCTATGATTTTCCAAAAAGTTTTATAGTTTAGGTTTTCAATGTAAGTGCTTGACACATTTTTAAGTTCATTTTCAATTGCTGTATAAGTTGCAAGATTTAAGTTGAGATTATTTTGTGTGTTTGTTCGTGTGGCTATATATGTTCAATTGCCACAGTATAATTTTTGTAAAAAAAAAAATTATCTTTACTCTAGATAATTGCTTTTCCATCTCTACCAAAATCCAATCTGTCATGTTTATGTCAGTATATTTCTGAGATCTCTTTTCACTTATTTCTGTGTGTATCTCTTCATCAATAGCACACTTTATAGCTTACTGTTCCACATAATAGACTTTAACATTGGGTAGAATGATTTCTCTCACATTATTCTTTTATTTCAAGGTGGTTTAGATATTTTTTAGCTTGTATCTTTCCATATACAGAATAGATTTGTTTATGTCAACAACAACAAAATCCTGGTAAGATTTAAACCTATAAATAGTTTGGAGACAATTAACAGCTTTACTTTGTTGAGTCTTCAAATACGTGAAAATAGTATATCTTTCCATTTATAACATCTCTTTTTATTTCTGCCATCAATATTTTGTAGTTTTCAGCATACAGATTCTATAAATGTTTTGTTATGTTTACACTTAAATATTTCATTTTCTCTGGAATTATTGTGAATGGTATTGTGTTTTTAATTTTGGTTTCCACATGTTTATGTTCTTTATTAACCCATAGAATGTGATTGATTTGTGTGTGTGTGTGTGTTGATCTGGAATCCTGTAACCCCGCTGAGCTAATATATGTTATAGATTCTTTTGTGTGTATACCACTTGATTTTTTTTTAGTAGTTAGTCATGTTATTTACAAATAGGGACACTTTTATCTCTTCCTGTCCAATACAATCTGTATGTCTTACCTTTGTAATTTATTTATTTATTTTATTTTGTTTTTGTCTAATTGCAGGAGCCACAACTTCCAGTACAATGTAACATAAGAGTGGTGACTTGTTCCTATCTTAGGGGGAAAGTATTCAGTTCATCTAACAGTAATATATTATTAACTGTCAGTTTTTTCATAGTTTTTCTTTATTAAATTGAAGTAAGATCTCTTGTGGGAAGGGGATTTATCTTTATTTTAGATTCGGGAGTACACAAACATATTTGTGACATGGACGTATTGTATACAGGAAGGGGCTAGGTATCAGGTGGCCCATTCCCCCAGATAGTGCACATTGTACTCCATAGTAATTGTTGAACCCTACCCATCTCTCCATCCCTCCCTTATCGATCCCATCAGTATCTATTATTTCCATCTTTGTAACCATTTAGCTCCAGCATGTGAGTGAGAACATGTGGGGTTTGGGATTTGGTTTTCTGTTTCTGAAGTAGATCTCTTTCCCTACTGTGTTGAGAGTTTGGGATGTATTCAAATGTTTCTTTTAAATCAATTTTTATAATCATGTGATTTTTAAGAACATTTAGACTATTGATGTGGTGGATTGTAGTGACTGAATTTCAAATAATAAATTCCACTTGATTTTTTAAATATATTGTTAGATGTAATTTGTTTTTTCTTTTCCTTTTTTTTTCTTTTTTTCCTTTTTCTTTTTTTTTTTTTTTGAGACCAGGTCTCATTATGTTGCCCAGACTGGAATGCAGTGACTATTCACAGGCATCCCATTACTGATCAGTATGGGAGCTTCGACTTGCTGTTTTTCTGACCTGGGCAGGTCTCCTTTTCTGGGTAACCTGGTAGTTCCTCTTTCTAGGGAGGCCATAATATTAATGCTAAACTTAATGCAATCAGCATACTGCACTGTTTCCCAGAGCTCCTGGGATCAAGTGATCTTCCCGCCTCAGAAAGTAGCTGGGACTACAAGAGTACACAACTTTGCCAGGAAGCTATTTGGTTGAGGACCATTATCTAAGTTCATTGGAGTTGTTGATCTGTAGTTTTCTTTGTTTGCCTTTGATACTGTCTTTTTCTGGTTTTCCTGTCAAAGTAATATGCTTCATAAAATTAGTTGGAAAATATTCAGTTTTCTGGAGGAGATTGTGTAAAATTGATGTGTTAATTCTTTAAATGTTGTACAGAATAAGTCTGGAGATTTTACTCAAGAAGTTTCTTTTATTACAAATTCGCTATCTTAAATTGTTATAGTATTTCTTTTTAGTTGGGTTTTAGTTGTTTGTGGTTTTTGAGGAGTTTGTCCACTTCTTCTAAATTGTTGCCTTTGAGTGTGATGGTTTTCATAAAATCATTCAGTGACTAGCTGCAGGACCTGTACTGATATGTTCTGTTTTACTTCTAATTTTGGTGATTTTTGCCTTCTCTGTTTTTGTTTTTGCCAGTGTTGCTGAACTGCTTTTTGTTTTACCAAATTTCTCTTGTTTTCATTTCATGTCTGCTTTTTTTTCTAGTTTCTGGGTAAGATTAGTATACTAATTTGAAATCTTTCTTTGCTTTAAAGTCTACCTTAACAGATGTTAATATAGCCACTTCTGCTTTAAAAAAATATACTATTATGGTATAGTTTTTTTTACTCTATCACTTTAAGTCTTCCCATGTTGTTGAAGTTTAAGAGAGTTTCTTGTTGAGTGGGGACTTCAAAGACCCAGAATTTATTACAAATTGTATATTGACTCTTACACATTTCAACTTCAGTCTCCTTCAGAGTACTTTCTGATTGATGTAGTGTACCTATTAAGACACTTTTTCCACTGCTTAAAATTTTTTTTAACTCATCACCATTGATGCCTTTTAGTGCTTCTGCCATTTTTTATTTCACCTCTTCCACCTTGGCAAAACATTTACCTTTGAGAACTTTTTTCATCAAGGAAACAAAAAAAAAGTTGATCAGAGTGAGGTTGGGTAAATAGGGAGGATGGGGCATGGGGGACATGCTGTTTTTGGTCAAAAACTGCTGAACACTCAGTGCAGTGCTTGTCAATCCATCATGAAATGGGCAAAGGTACTGAAAATAATCTCAAAAAAATTCACTGAAACCAATCACAGCCTTTTACAACAATGCTAGCTGGTACACTGATGCAGATGGGTTCCTGGAACACTTATCTACTGGAGGAAACCTGTACTACAAAAGGTCCACCTTCCAAAAAATAATTCTGGATTCTGCGGTTCCCATCATAAAGCTTATGTTTTCTTACCTTATCTGCCAATCTGTTCCTTATAATTGTTGTACTAAGACCATTTATATTTAATGCTAAACTTAAGTCTCATTTGTTGTTTTACTGCTTCTTTTCCTGCCTTTTTTTGATTTACTAGAACTTTTTAAAAAGATTTCATTACAATTTATTTATAGTGTTTATGTGTTTTCTCAGTGATTTCTCTCTGTTAAAATACACATTTGTAACTTATCAAGTGCTACTGGTATTAATGCTTTTCCACTTTCTGTGAAGTATTGAAACCTGTTTCTATTTAAGTCTCTTTTCTCTCCCCACTTTTAAATATAATTGGAGTATTAGATGATGATAAATTTTGTTTCAATTATCACATAAACATATGCAAGTTTATTAACATAGCTAAGGTTCTCTTTTGTAGAATGGAGACACTTGTGTCTACATCATGGGGATATTTTGATTCTTAAATGAGATATTGCATGCACAGGTCCATGCATATTTTAAGAACTCATAAAATGATAGTTATTTTATTATAATCAAGTATCTATGCAACATGAACAGGCAATCAGGAAAACATTGCCTGTTGGCTAACCCTTAAGGAATAACCAAGCTGTGAGGGTGCCAAGACAGTTTGCCTGACTTCAAAATTGTAGTGCACTTCCAGAAATGAGCTAGCACTACAAATTTGCAAGCAGAATGCTTATCCAAGAACATGGCTTGAAATGCTTGCATAAATAAGAAAGGAAGCAAGCGAGAAAGTCAAGTAGCTAATATGATAGAAGGGAGGTAAATCATAGTTCTGTTTCTGGTTTACTTGAAAAGGTCAAATAAATTATTTTCATTTAGAGTTGTTCATAATAGCAGTTTTCACCCACAGTTTATGAAAAACAGTCTTACATAAGTCTAAAATATTATTTCTATTTCTAAACAAAGAAGTCAAGAAATATTTGAGCATTATTATTGAAGTTTTTACTCTAACCATACAACCAATTTTAAATTAATAAATGTAAAATGACCTCAATGAGATCATTAATTCTAGGAAACAAGCAACACCATAAATTAGCTCAAAGGTTTAAGAGTGAAGATTATTATTTTAGATGGACTTTCTCAAAAGCAGAACCTGAGACAGAGATTCAAGTGCTCTCAGGAAAAGGGACATGGGGGAAACAGATAGGGCAGGAGGAGTTGCTGAGTAAGGATGTAAACTCAGCTAGAGCTGAGCTTCAGCCTGAACCCAAAGAAAGCTCTGAGGTGTGAATTGAACCATACACTCAATGCCTGCTTTAAGAATTGGGTCTGGTCTTTGATACTGGTTGTCAGTGGTCATTAGATATGGGCTATTCCCATGTCTGTGGTGAGGAGGAAGAGGAAATCTCACAGTTAGATGGCAGGTAATTCTGTGGAGAAGGGGCAGCCCTAAATTGATAGCTATCAATTTTTTTTAGCTACTCATGGCAGCTAGGGGTTGGGTACACCTATATCTGAAGGGGATCTGGGCCAGCAAGGGAAGTGAATATTCCTACTTGGAACCACAAAAACTCTCTCTTTTTAAGAATGTATTGGCATTATAAGAAGGCAAATAAAAAGGCAATATAATAAACTGTTCAAATCCTACCAAAAAAGAATCTGTGCTTGTAGTCTTTAAACTAAGGGAGAAGGGTTATTAACATCTGAAAAGTTGTGATAAATGGTAGAGACCAGCTTTCAAGACAATGCACAATGTGTATACATATAATATTTGCATAGGACTTCTGGGGTTTTGGGGATTTCTTGATGAAAATCACAGATAAATTTGAATCACAAATTTCTGCTCTGGATCACTTGACCTTTATTTTAAATTTACACCAACATTGGAATGGTGATTAGAGTCTAGAAGAGCAGAGAAAACCAACGAAGAAGCAAAATACAATTTCATATTCCCAGAACAATGGAGAAGTTGCTATTGAAAGAAATTAGTCATACTCATAAGAAGAAATCTACTGGACTAGATATCTTGAGGGACACATGGGGTGGGTGAAGGGATTTTAGGAGCAATGAAAAAAATGTTTCTAGATCTTATCTCCTATAGTGTGTTTTTTCTACAGCAGTCCATATCTTGCCTACACATAATGATAGCATCCCCACCCTTCTGTCACAACAGATAATATCAATTCTTAACAACTCTGCTAGCAGCCACTGCAAGCAAGTACAATCCTTGATTGTTCTCATATTTATTGCAGTTGCAGATGTGTAAATGTCTCTTTCATCATCATTTGGATCCTCAATATGCAACAACAATGAAGTCTAACAATGTCCAATGACCCATTTTATTTTCTTGAACCATTTTGCCCCCAAAATCATGCCAGAATTATATGACTGGACATGACCCAGAGGACATTCCAAAGCCCAACTTAGGGGAAAATATTAAGGGATGCAACTGGGGGGTAGACATTGAGTGGGATGTATAATGAGCCATTGCTGTGAGAAGTTTAGTGATGACTTTCTGTAGTTGTCCCAAATAAATAGGTAGCAGGCTTTTACACATTTTTATTAACATATAGCACGTACACATAAAGGTATAATTGTATATCATAAACTTGATGGATTTTCTCTAGCTGAGCATAATAGTATAATCTCCCCTATATTGAAAACCCAAAATTATCCTGCTCTTAGAAGTTACCTGAAGCCTCATTTCATGGTCACAGTTCTATCTAATAATTTTTCGAAGCAAGACACAGTTAAACTGAAATTAATTTCAGAAGGCACTCCTTGTTTTAACTAATATATTCTGGCTATATTCATTCTAACTCTACTCTATTATCTCAATGCCTTTCCTGGTAGTTATCCTTCAGTTTAAGGGATGTGCTAGTCTTGCAATGCTACCCCATGATAAGAAGGTTCTCACCTTCTTTTCCAAATAATTCCCTTTGTTATTTTAGCTTCTCAGCATCTGGAACTTGGGCCATTAAAATGCTCTTCGTGAGAAACAGCAAGGACACCTTTTCATCCTGACCTCTATTTTAAAGATCAGTTAAGAGGCCCTTGTCTGGGTAGGAAGCAACATATCTACAAACAGGATGAGAAGTACTGATCACACACTGATACCCACGCATTTGGACAGGTAAAGTAAAAATCTGGGAAATATTACAGTGACTTGGGCAAGAAAACAAACTGAGACGTTCATTGAATCTTCTTCATTGATTTAGAATCTAAGAGTAGATGTTCTTTCATTGCTGTGAAATGTAAGGACAGGCAGGGCTTCAGATAACCATCCCCAAATCCGGATGCTTATCTAAACTAAAGCTGCCTGCCTGGTATCCTTTTGACTTTTGAGAAAATAGAGCCTGAATTCATGGGGAGTCCTGCTTCCTAGGCAGCACAAGGCAGTTCCTGTGTTTAGCACAGAATATTTCTTAAGAAAAAATTTCCTTTCCTCCCCATCTTTCTTCCAGGTTAAACCCAAACCATAAAGGCAAATGAGTCAAAGTTTAACAAACAATAAAGATTATAGAAGCAAATGTGGGGAGAGGTGTTGCAAAACAGAAGTAGAAAATGTAAGGTATTATTTATGACTGCTCTATTTTAAAACAGAACAGTCATAAATAGCTTTCCATTTATAATATATCCATATCCATAACCATCTTTTCCTTTTATCAATTTCCACTAATGTCTTCCACTTCATTTTTTAAATTAATTAGTTAATTTTTGTTCTTTGGGATACTTTTGATATGTGCCGGATAGAAGGAATTCTCATGCATCAAGATTGGTCCCCAGCAAATTGGTGACAAGACAGGAAGCTTAGATATTCTAACTTTCTCTCAGAGGTAACGGCTGCCCTGGCAATACTTTCCAGCTCCCAAATATCACTTTTAATTTATTCTTTTATTCTCCTCATTTGTTTCTTTATTCATTCATTTAAAGATTAACTGAACACCTACTTTATGCTGTAACCCAGGTGTCTTTATGCCCTTTTAGATATTCTCTTGAGAAATTTAGGAAATATTTGGATAACTCACTCTTTCAAGGCAATAGATCTCAGTGTTACTTCAATTTTCACAAAAAGTCCTTAAGATCACAAAATGCTTCTATGTCAGAATATACAAAGCCTAACACTTAAGAATGGGAGCCAAGTATAAGGCCTCAACTTTCCAGAATCCTTTAAACTTATCACAGTAAGGAGTGGAGAATCTCTACTTAACATTTTTATAAGATTAGTCATGCTCAAAAGATAATTTGAGCACGCACAGCTTGGGTTGGAAACTTGATTTCAAGTCTCTGGCCTCTATTTTGCTTTCTTCTAATAGATTTTCTACACTGCAACCAAATGCTATCTACCCATTAACATCTATTCTGCAATGAAAATCTGATAAAGACAGTCACTACTTAACACCTTCTTTTGAGAGAAAGTTCAAATTCTTTGGAAGAGCCTTAGGATTTGGCTGCTACCTACCTCTTGGATTCTTCTTTGCTCCATAATTCTGAGCTGAACTTTGGTTGATGGTGGAGGGCAGAGTCAAGTGCAGTCCTGAAAAGTCTAAGAGACCAGGAGACTCTTGTGAAATGTCACTAGATATTAGATGGTTTCAGAACTAAGATAAGATAAAGGAGATTCAAGGTCTTGTTACCATTTTCTCCTTCAAATTGGAATTTAAGGCAATAAAAATATTCACTCCCAATGAATACAGTTTAATGAAGCCATATAATAATTTTACTGTTCCTCCTATAGTAATAATGAAAATTCTGTTTAGTTATTTGCTGATAAAATATAATAAATATATTTGTAAAAACTTCAAGAACAAAAATACACAATTCTAATTTTCATCAATCCTAGTTTTTATATGTTATTATTTATGAAAGAAACGTAATAATGATGATGATGTAAAATTTATGGTGCATCATAATTTAATATTTTATTTTAGAACTATGCTGATACTATGTCTTACAGTAGTTGGTAATTAAGTTTAATAAAATATGATAACTAAGTCTTCCTCCCAACTCGGAGTTTTAGCCTGAACTTCAATGATAACCATTCCTTATGTATACTTTTTTATTTTTATGCATATGCAGTTATATAAACAAAAAGAGAACATACGTGATTCACAATTTGACATCTAGCATTATATTTATTATTATGGTTGCAGGAAAATTCTGAATAATGTTTCAGTGAACACCTTTACCTTCATAGGGTAATCTCACTTAGAGTTTTAATATCCTTTTAAAGTGCTACTAAATTTTACTTCCTAATAGTATATTAGTATGACAACACTGATATTTATAAATACATTTTCCATAGTTTTCAGTTTCTTTCATGTGATATTGTTAGCTTTTTCTGTTATATTCGTACCATAATAGTAATTTGGAAGTTTATCTCTCTGAAGACTAAAATACTGTAATTAACCTGGAAATTCTGTTTCTTAAAAGTTTGAGAGAATTTCTGTGTTTCTAAGTAAAATCATATGTTCCCAGTATTTTCAAGGGGCAGAAAGAAAGGGTGAGTAGTAAGTTTTTCTTTGTGAACTGCTTCAATTTTTTCCATAGAAACTCATCCATCTCTTCTAGAGTTATCACTTTTTTCTCTTGTATATTACTGAGATTTTCAAATATATTTGCATAAAGTTGAGAAAATCATTCTCTAGAGCATTTGTGATTTTCTCTACATCCATGGTTATTGCTCCATGTTTTTAAAATTTTGTATATGTGTATTTTTTTCCGGACACTTTTAGTTCATGGTTAATCTATTTTATTAGTTTTTGTTTTCAAAGAATCAGCTCTTAGACATATTCATGTTTGTAAACTTGTATTAATTCTTTTTGTTTCCCTTTTGATTTTTTAATCTCTTGGGCTAAATTCTGGGTTGTTGAGCAATTTTATTTTTGGTTTAGTGAGGTAAATAAATGCAGTACTAAGTAGTTCTAAGAAATTAAGACTAAGGAATTTCCTCTGAGGATAGCTTTAACCACAACCTCTTCATTTTGATGCAGTTTTTTTTTTTTTTTTTTACTACACCTATTTTCCTAAATGTGCTATAGTTTAATTTTTAATATTAGTTTTAACCTAAGAGCTAATGAGAAAATGTCTTTAACATTTTTGTGGTAAGTTTTATTTTTTTTCTCTCTCTCTTTTGTCATAAAGTCTCTAAGAGCACAGAATCACTAAAATTTTTCATGACCTAACATAAGGCAGAATATCATAAATAATTCATCGGTACATGAAAATAAGGCATATATTTGATTTTCTGGTTATATATTTTATATACTTTATTAAGCATTTTATTTGTATATTTATATCTTAAGTATCTTTACTATTTTTGTGTACTTGTTTTGTTTTTCTCTGAATGAGGTAGGTAAATATCCCTGCTACCATTTTAACTTTTTTTTTTTTTTTTTTTTGCCTTGATACTTTTGAGGCTATATTATCTGGCTAAAAAAATTATGACACAACTTTATAGTAATTAATGCCAGCTTCATGTTTGAATGACTTTCCTGATCATTTGAATTCAATATTTTAGATACTATTAATCTTGATTTTTCTCTCTCTCTTTGCCTTTATCTCCTGTAGCTGTGACCATCATTTAATATTAACCTATATCACTTTTTAAAATACATTTCATGTCAAGAGCTTTAATAGAGTCCTAACTTTTTATCTGCTCTGAGAAATTTTTTTATTCTTGCAAATGTGTTTATTTTATATGTATTTATTGCTAAGATTAATGTATTATCTTAGGTCCAACATCATGAGTTATTCTGTGATTTCTGTTTTTAATGCTTTGTGTTTTTAACTTTCAGTGTGATTTGTGCATTTCTTTGTTCTGTTGTCTGAATGTTTACTTTCTGATAATTTGGAAGGTTCATGGTCTTCAATTTTTTTGCTTCTTTTTATTTTCATGTGGTTTCAGAGAACATAACAAGGCAGAAATATTCTTGTTCCACTGTATATATTTGAAGTGTCCATTGATTTAAAGCATTGATATTTTTACCTCTCTGTGCTATGTGCTACTGAAGAATCTTTAAATTGAACACTGTGAAAGTTGGGGACTTTGCTGGAACGAACAGAATCTCACCAAAAGGACTGAGGAACACTCAAGATCACTAAACTACTCCACCTGCACTTCACACAGAGCAGCTCTGCTTTTATTTGTTTTGCATATTTGTTTATGAAAGATTATAGTTAAGGGTGTGTAACTTTAAAAAGTTTAAAAATCATTGATGTAGGTTATCTAAAGCTACTGGTTTCTATTCAAAAGTGGACAAATGCAGTATCACTTCTTTAAAAGTCAGCTCTTCCTGTTTTCTAACATGAGCAATAACTTATGATTTCTAGTTCTTATTTTGAGGAAATAATGAATCACTTGATTTCTAAAACTCAACAATTTCAATTCCTTTTGGGTAATTCAAGTTATATTTGTCAAGCATGGTTCACTTAGAAGTACAAAGAGAAAAGCATCAACCACTCCAAATTAAGTAGTTTCACACAAGGCCGAAGATTCTGGTCAATTGTTCTTTTCTCAAGAAAAACTTTCATGTTTTCTCTACATTAATACAAATATCAACCTCAGTGCTTAACCATTTGTTCATTCATTCATTTAAATTTACTGAATACCTACTATGCACCAGGCAAAGGAGAAGTGGGAATAAAGAGGCGAACATAAAGAAGCTGTCCTGTCATCAAAAAGATTATTTGTTTAGTCTTCTAGTGAGAGAAACAAAGATTGATGATGAATGCAGGAAAGTATCCAATTAATTTAGAAACATGTAAGTCATTGTTTGGAAGACAAAAAATTGGAGGTTCTGTATTCCTAGTACTTAGCCCAATGTCTGGCATATATATATGGAGAAAAAGAGAGAGAAAGAGAGAGAGAGATGGAGGCTGTAAGACTTACAAATTATTTTCTTCAAGGTCAGGTAAAAGTCTATGACAATTTAAGGAATCCATGTAAAAAGGACAGCAAGAAAATGTTGACAAACATATTTGATAGAAGGTTGAAGAGGAGATGTGTCAAGAACCATAACAAAGGTAGACAGAAATCAGGTCAAAGATGTCTTTGAACACCAATTCAAGATACATGGTAGAGATGTGTTGGCAGTCTTTGAGCAGGTTCATAGTCTGATGGAAGCCATGTTATAGGAAGATTATCGTGCCAGTAGCATTTCCTGATCAGATAGGAAGGCTCCCAAAACTGTGTGTGGACATCATAGTTATATTATCTGCAATTCTAAAACGGAATCAGTTCTGCCACTTACCTTAAGTAAGATTTAATATGAAAAATCACTCATGGAAAAAAGATTCACTTATTGTTTTATATGTCTGTAAATGCATGAGTGACAATAGAAAACATTAACATTAAAAGAAGGACAGTAAAAAAAAATAAACACATGTATTTAGTCAAGTCAATTTAATAAGTTAAAAAATGTAAGAAGTAAATTTGAAACTGACTTTTACATATTTCTGGTCAGTGAAATATTCTGAGAAATTAACTTTCAAGTGACAACCCACTTCCTCTATGATGTTTTCTCCAATGCCATCTATTCTCCCTAACCCTAGCAGATGAAGTTATCTGAATTTCTTACTCATTTGCCCATACTATTACTTTAAAACATACCTAATTTTACATTTATTCCTCCCCGGTCTGTGAAATCCTTATGAGCAGCAACCTTGTCATTTTATTTTTGTCTCAATAGTGGTATGTGTAAATTTAGTAGGTAGTAAATGTAAGAAACATTCTGATGGTCCATTTTCAGGGTCTGACTAGGCTGGTGGATGTAGCAATCTTCAGCCACCAGCTCTTGATGGGCTCCTAAACAATCAGGAGACAGAAACGGGCCAATGAGAAAACAATACATTATTCTTAAGAAAATAGACCCTTAACCAGGGAAGGAAACCAAGGACAACCTTATCAGGGAAAAAATATGGAAATTAGGCTACATCCGGGAAAGACTGTACACCCCAAAGTACTCAGTCAATGAGGAACTAA
This sequence comes from Tarsius wallacei, assembly GCA_963574415.1. Classification (NCBI taxonomy): domain Eukaryota; kingdom Metazoa; phylum Chordata; class Mammalia; order Primates; family Tarsiidae; genus Tarsius; species Tarsius wallacei. The sequence continues at coordinate 20,315 of CAUYQG010261398.1, read as the reverse complement.
GAGAGGAATTTGAGTGCTAGGGGATGCATTGCTTGCTGTAGCTGCCCTGAGTGTGCCTACCTACCAGACACCGGATCTTGCAAGATCACCATAAAGTCTTGCTTCTGCTGTACTCTGTGTCTCTGTGTCCATTCTTTGCTTTTGGACAGGTGAGTTTGCTTCTCACAGTAAACAGAGTAAAATTATAGACCATCTTTCATGTAAAAAGCTAATACACTGATCCAATTTCATTGAAACATGAGCTTCACCATTAGCAACCTTCTCTGATTAAGATTTCTTTGCCTTATGGTTCATCACAGAAACTTTAGCCAAGCAAGTTAGTCTTTACTTTTGTGCTTTTTATACAATTTGACCACATTAGGACATATTTCTTAGTTTTCTAAAACTACTGTAACAAATTATCACAAACTCAGTGCCTTGAAAATCAGTAGAAATTTATGTTCTCACAATTCTGGAGGCCATATGTCCAAAATCAAGGGTTATGGTTAGGGTTAGGATTAGGGTTAGTTTTGGACTCCCTCTGGAGGCTCAGGAAAGATTCTGTTTTTTGGCATTTCCAGTTACCATCATTCCAATCTCCATTTACCTTGTCACATTGCCTCTCCTCTTCTGTCTTCTCCTCTGTTTCTTATAAGGACATTTACCATTGGATTTAGGAAGATCACTTCTCAAGATTGTTGACTTAATTACATTTGCAAAGACTCTTTTTTACAATGAAGAAACATTTACAGGTTCCGGATTTTGACATACAAGTATCTTTTGGGAACTCATCATTCAACATTTTACAATGTACATTCTAAATTTCTGATCAATTTGTTCACTAACCTTTTTCACACAAGTCGGAATTGCTGAGTCAGAATCCGCTTTGCCCATTTTAGTTTTTGTCAACCCACAGACCCCTAAACATGAGAGGAAAAAATGATTTTAAAATTTTGTATAAGACTTTAACAAATTATTGAGTACATTCATAAGCATATTTATTTGTAAAAAAAAAAAAAGTTCCTTCACCTGAGTTTTTCTCTTTGTAAAATTAGGCATTTATGGAAAAAAGAGTGATAATTGCTTCTCAAATGTCTTTGATATTTGTACTAGCTCCCTCTTTTGTCCATGCTTCTCCTTTGCAGACTTCCTTATTTTTAATTTTATATTAGTTATGTGAATTTGAAAGATAGGTTTAAGGCAAGGGGTTAGGTCTATGGCTAGTGTTAGCACTAAGACTAGGATTAGGACTATAATTAGAGGTTAAGGGTATGTTTAAAACTAGGATCAAGATTATTGTTAAGGTTATGTTAAAACTAAGGCTAGAATTATGGTAAGGGTTAGGTTAGAGCTAAAGCTAGGTTTAGGGTTGAGCTAGGATCTGGGTTAAATCTAGGGCTAGTCCTGGGATTAGGTGAGAGTGAAATTTAATTGTAATATATTATGATTCAAATTTGGGTTATAGTCCAACAGTGTTAAGACTAGGTTAACTGTTAGAGTGTGATTGTCATCAAATCAAATTTTCTAAAAAAGAGTTTCCTCTTCTCCAATATTATAACAATATTCACCTTAAATTGATTCCATGTGGAAAAATTATTCTACTCCATAGGAATTGCTTAGCAAATTCTAAATTATAGTAGGAATATATTTATTTTTAAAAAGCACCACCTTAACCAAGTCACCTCAAACTTAGCTTTGTTCTGGACCAATAGAGTATTAATCTGTGTATGCAATAATACTGAAAAAATATCATAACAGTTCAGTATAATTATTGCATACACAGATTAATACTCTATTGGTCCAGAACAAAGCTAAGTTTGAAGTGGTTTGGTTAAGGTGGTGCTTTTTTTAAAAATAAATATTCTTATTTGCAGTCAATCCCAATTCATTCCAAAGTACACATTAGCTAAAAGCTGTGTGCTATATATGGTATGCTAATTGCGTTAGGATGGTTTTGGAGATGTATATTTATATTACATAATCCTTTTCCTAAAAGAATTCCCATCACTAATTGGTTAGATGAACCCATCTTAAGTAGCAATAAACATTTGAAGGCTGTGTGTGTGTGTGTGTGTATGTGTGTGTGTGTGTGTGTGTGTGTGTAAGACATGTGTTTGACGGAGATTATCACTGGTAAAAATTCAGCAGAGAAGTACTAAAAAAGAGCTGTTAAAATTCAGGTGTTACAGAGCACTGAGGTATTATCTAGGCTTTCTATATGACCATTTTGTGTCTAGATGCTGTTAAAAAAAACATAGATAGATTTCAGTAAGTGTATGTTGTATATGTTAGATGATAGTAGGTGAAAGTTTGCATTATTCTGGTGGAAGAAAACAATAACAGGCTTTGAAAACTAGACCAAGAATGTTGACCTTGGTGTAATACAGAATATGTAGTAACAGATAATTTTTCACTAAAGCATTAACAGGTTTAAAATCAGTGGATTAAACACTATTGTTAAGATCTGAGACGGCAACCCTCTCGGGTACCCACCCGCTCTGGGAGCTTTTCTATCCTCTCAGTAAATCTTGCTTTTGAAAAAAAAATCTCAGAAATGAGTAAAGGATTTGAAAACTATGGAAACTGAAGAAGGGACATTCAGCAAAATGCTTCAGTCAAAGCTCAACATTATTCGTGCCTGAATTGGTTGATGGGAATTTAAGTGGAAAGAGGAATGGCTACAGGAACACATGAAAAAACAAATATCTAAACTTCCTGAGTAACTGAAAGGAAAAGATGATGGGTAGATGGGAATCCAAAATTGCCTTTTGATCTAGGTTTGGCATGAGAAGGAACAGGGTAAGACCATTGACAGAAATGGGGAATTCGGTTTGGATTTACCAGACATGACTCACCTGGATTAATCGATTTTAAGCTTTCAGCACAAAATAGATTAAGACTTAAAGTTCAAACCACAAAAATGCAAATCCAAATTTTCTTTGAAGGTTTAGAATACTCTTCAAGACCATGGATACACTCATTTCTCTTTGCTCACAATCCACCAATTACACACACTTTTGGAAGAAAGACTGCTTTCTCAATTACCATGTGATATGTGTTTCTTCTTTACATATGTGATATGGAATAATGTGAAATTTACCTGTATGTTTACTTATATCCAGAGTGCTCAGACAGTCATACACCAACTCCTTAGTATCAATCTGTATGCTGAATGTGTGTACATGTGTTTTTATGTGTAACAAAAGGATAAACAAACAGCACACCCTCAGATGAAGAACAGATTTCTATTCGCTTTGAGTATTTAAATGAATAGCAGTTATGACACATGACCTTTCCAAATTCTGAGTCCAAATTAAAAGTCATCTGAGCTGTCTCATCAAGCTACAGCTTAAGAACCTCATCCTATCCTGGATTTTGAGGTGTGGTATGACCAACATGAATTTAAACCACCTCTCCTCACTCTTAAGAGTTTCAATTCAAGGAAAAAGCTTGCGGCTGAAACAACATTTTTCAGTCAACAACCTCTCAAACATTGGTGAGAATGAAAGGTTCCTTAGCTCCTTTTTCATTCTTTATGACAGTTAAGTCCTGTTTTGCTTTTCTTTAATACAGATTTATCCTAGGGCCTGTTCTTTTTCAATGTGATCCATTTGGCCGCACCCATTTGGAAGCGTCTATTACTCTGGTCAGGGTTGGTTTGGCTTGCTGCAAGCTCTTGCTGCATTCTTTTTTTAGAGCATGCCAAATGTGGGACAATGGGTGTGCCTTGTTGACATCCTGTGGTTCATCAGATATGTAGGATCACTCTGCAGTGCAACCTCTTTAGAAGCCTGCAGCTGTGCTGAGAGGCCCGGGTCAATGTGTCTGAGAGGAAGCCCAAACCCTGAATCACATGAAGGGTCATTGTGAAAAATGGGAACACGGGCATTCCTTTCTTTATGAAATGCTTGGGGCCCTCCCCACACCTAGATTAGTGATTTGTTGTTGTAAATATTTGTCTATATCTCCAAACCATAATTTGTCCCAAAGAGATGACTACATTACTTAGGCATTTAGATACAAGAACCACATACAAAATGAATCCTGGGTAGTTCCGATTTTTAAAGTCTATGTCCTATTTTTTAATTTGCCACATGTAGACCACAGAGCCACTTTCAAGGATAAGTTAGAGATAGAGGAAACGTTTGTTTGCAGTTAAAATACATATCCCAGGGGACATAATTTTGAACTGCAGGAGGTAAGAATCACCAGGAGTTTGCTACTCAAATATATCATCAAAAATACCCACACTATATCCCAATAACAGACTTAAGTTTTTTAACAGCCTCATCTTATTAAGTGAAAATATTCCCTCAGGTGCTTAGACTTCATTCACATTTTAGTATGAAGTATTCCAGTGAGATTTATAGTTCTTTCTGAGAACCCATTACTCCCTGGAGATGAAAGTGGAGAGGAGGAAGATGGGGTGGTCTGTGCTGTTTATTACTAAATATAATGTAGGGAGTATCAACACAATTACCTTGATTGAATAAAAATATAATCACAGTTTATCTGTGACCAGGAGTCACTGAATATTTTTAACATGAAAGATGGACTCAGAGAGAGAAAGAGATAAATCAAATGTGGTAAAAACTTTGAAGAAATGGCTTAAAATGGAAGAATCAAGAAGCTTCAGACATGCATCACCTGTTCAGTTATAAAAATAAATAAATGCCATACATCCAAATGTTCTATTAATTTTCATGACAAAATTAATCCCAATAAATTGACAGAAATCAAAAGAAAGTCTTAAAGAATTCAGTCTAGTAATGGTTGAATTCATTTGCATAGTTCTCCCATGTTGGTTTTTGTTGAATTGATGGACTTGTCTCTTGATGGTGGCAAAAGAGATAGGAATCGCCCCTGGAAACAGATGACCCAGTTCTGAGCTCTAATCTTACTCTGTGACCTGAGAAAAGTCTCCAACTATCTCAACCTTGATAGGCCCCTTTGTAAAGTGGGTTTAGCAAGCAATTCCTATGCTTCCTTCTTCTGAGTAGTTGTTGTGAGCATTGAGACAATGACTGCAAGATCCCACCTCCACCTTTCTAAAGAAAGAGCAGCATACAATCATTGTTGCTGTTGTTACTTGTAACAAACAAAAATTGAAAGCATTCCAAACCATCTTTATGTTACTCAAATGTTTTGTTCTTTATTTTTATAGCATGAAAATCTCAAAATCATTAGACTCTTTCCCATGATTGTGGCTTCTTAAGTCCATAATTGTAAAATTTAAATTTGACTCCAGTCCTTCTTGTTCAGTTCAACTATTTCCAAAACACAAGTGAAGGCAGGAATTATTTATATATTAATCAATTTTCTAAATGTCTAAACTAGTCTTCTTTTTTTTTTACTACAGAACATACAAATTAAAGAAAAATATGTATCACTGATTATTTTAAAAGACATTATAATTGGGCAAAATAAGACAGGGTTCTCTAGAATTTTAAATTTCATGAACTGCTAGTTTTATTTATAAAATGTGTGTGTGTGTGTGTGTGTGTGTGTGTGTGTGTGTGTGTGTGATAGTCTGGTTGTCTAGACACATCAGTTATCAAAGTCATTTTCTAAAAGAGAGGGTAATTTAATTGATAACATATTCTCAGAAAAAAAGAGTAAAGTTTTTAAATTGAAATACATTTGATTTTATGAAAGATCACTTAGTCATTTTTTTCAAACCTTTCTACACCCACTGGATCATATATCACATATTGGGGCATATTAGGAGTGAACAGCCCATTTTCATGTGAGGTATTTGACCACTACCCACCAAAGTCTCCAGTCCACTTTTTAAACTGCCTCTTTGAACCTGCCTTGATTTCTTAAAGAAGTCTATTTTTATGCTGGTGTGACTGCTTCCGTTCAGAGAAAACATGCCTCTCAGGGTTTTGATTTTATGTTTGCTTTTGGGATGTCTTTTTTCTTTTAAATATAAAACTGACAGAAGTCAATGACTCCTCTAAAGAAAAAACAATTTATGAAAAAAGAAACATCTTTGAAATGTTGTGTCTTACTTTTATTCATTTCAAAAGATAGAATTTATTTAAAAAATGAAAATATCTCTAATTATTTTGTCTTTTCTCTTAGTGATTGCTCATATACTTGAGGAACACATTCTCTGAGAACCATGATGAGAAAATTTCTTGCGATAAACACAAATTATCCATCTAGCTGTGCTATTGAAAACTTGGAAATTCAGAAGAATAAGAAAGAATAGATTAATTTGGGGGGGGGAATTCAACCTTCACTAAGGAAAGAAGGTAAAGAGGAATTCAAGTCTTTTGGAAACTGTGTAAAGTCATCAGAATGAAAATGTTCTTCAGTAAATGTAAGACATTAAAAAATAAGCAATCAGAGAATAGTTCTATAAATACAAATCCCTCCCCCATTCCACACATCATCTCGGTCCCACAAAGTAGCATTCTTCTGTTTCTCTGAGCATGTTCAGAAGGATTCTACCTTAGGACATTTCTTATCACATACATCCAGTCCCTGAGGTCATGCCCTGTAGCCATTCTTCTGTGTCCCCAATGTAATTTGCAGAATTGGGTGTAGTCTGGTGTACTTTAGTTCTTCATTATTCTCTATCTTAAAAGGTCAAAGCATACTATAGAAATTCTTGAACTTGAAAATGACACTCTGCTTAGATATCCATCTCTGCCCAAATTAAAACATTCAAAATCCAAAAATACTATTTATTCCTTCAACAGCAAGGACTAACATTACACCCAAGGAAGTAGGAATATCCACTAACAAGACTTTGAAATTGCTCTAACTCAGCTCAGTTTTCCAAATTTCAACATGATTTTTTTGGAATCTTGTTTTACTCAACGTTTACAGCATCTGTGATCAGGTAAGTACTACTGCCTATATATAAAGTCATTAGAGGACTTTCTAGTATTTAACTAAACAGACTGCCAAGTCAGATAACTAGATTTTTGTTCCTTAGAAAAATGATCACAAATCTATATCTCAAGGTTTTACCATGTTTTACCCCATGTACTAGCACGAATTTCCTAAATTTCTGTGAGAGTGAGTTAGAATAATCTGAAAAAAATCAGAAAACTCCATTAATATTATGCCAATATGAGGAATCTGGTCCATTTTTACAAAAACCTGAAACTTGTTGGGTAAAGGAATGGGCTCTATTACAACATACATGGTTATTTACAATTCTTCAAGACCCACAGTTTAAGGACTCTCAATTTAGATAAACAATATGAATGAAGTACTTCTGAAGTAGAATCTACTTATTTTATGAACATTGTTTTCAAAATAATAATTCAGATTGCAATAAGCAATAACAATTTAGAGATCTGGCATTCTTACTAAAACCTTCCATTGAAATACGTCATTTTTTGGCTTTGGGGACAAAATTGCAGAAGTTAGCGTGCATTTCTGTTACTCATCAGATTATTTAAGGTTAATGGCCATTACTATTACATTCAAATTAATCTAATTATTTCTTGTCTTTTAACAGGACTTGTTGGTATGAATATAGAGAGAGATAACCATTATCACTATAATAAGCCTTCATATGTAAAGAGTATCAGGATAACAAAATTCACAAATAGTAGACCATAATATGTGGTGTTAATAATCACTGGGCCCAGGATTTCCATCCCAAGCACACTGCACAAGAGCATGAGCCTACCTAAGGTCAAGCACTACATCTCGTTTATCTTGCACATCTATTAATAGCAGTATGTCTAACACATAGCAGAACCCCTGTGGCTGCTGAACTGTAAGTTCTATGAAGATAAATATGGCTGTTCTATTGTCTACCATAGCAGAGAACCTAGCACCCAATGGTAGATATTAAATATACGTAATATAAATGGATTGTTGAGTGAGTAAATGAATGAATGATTTGAACCAGTGGACAGAAGAAAAGATGTTTCATGGGGAGATGATGTCATGGAGGCAACTGTTAGTAGGTTGAATATAATGCATAACAGGTAGGTACTCTCAGCGGCCATGGGATATCAATGAATATTCTTGTTGGAAGTGAGAGTTGATGGAATTGTTATCTGAGTAATATTGTGGTGTTTTGTACGATGGATTGAGCAAGGCGAGAGTAAATGGAAAAATAGTCAAGTATATCCATAAGCCTAAATTAAAAAGTAAATGTCCCCTTCCAAGTATTTCTCATTTCCCTACCTCTCACTCTCCTTTCTAACTTCTACAAGACTATTTAAATGTATTCTTAGCTTGGGTTCTTTCACCTTCAGTTTATTCTATACCACTGGACTTATCTTCCCAAATTCGAATTATTTTTTAAACTCATATAATCAAAAGCATTCAACTGTTCCCCATGTCATAATATATCATGTTAAAACTTTGAGACTGGCATTGAAGGCTACTGACATGGTATAGTAAAAAAATAAAAAATAAAATTATACACTGGCATTAGAAAAAGTTTAAATGTATCAGGTTCAACCACTTACTAACTAGTTTCCTCAACAAGCCTCAAACCAGGAAGTTCATAATGACCTTTCTAATTTAGCATTTTATATATTTTTTGACTTATCTTCTTGAACTTCACTGTACATCTGAATTACCTGGACATCTTGTTAAATTCCAGATTCTGACAATGGAACTAGAGTGATGCTGGAGATTTTGCATTTTTAACAAGCTTCCAGGTTACTACAATGCTTCTGTATGGACAATATTTTGAGTAGCAATTACCTAATTACAACTGGATTGCAAGACTGCATGCTGGTAAAACAATATCTATTATTTCCTTTTGGAATTTGTTGAGTCTATCAGTCAACTTGGAATACCCTCCTATCCATATCACCTGTCAGAAACTATCATATTTTCCCTAATTTCTCTCATCACAGGTAAAACATGGTAATCTCAATAAAGTTCTTTGTATTCAAGTCCTTACCCACAAAGGAAGTCATCTTGCTTTTTTTGACTTTCCATAGCAATTTGTATATCTCTTTTAGCATCATCAGAACTTTGTGGTATAGTTATTTGTATATGTGTTTCATCTCCTGCCCCCTTCTAGGTCATAAGACACTTACAAATACAAATGATATTTACTACTTTTGACTAAAGAGTGGAAGGAAGATCTTTCTGGGAGTAGTGGAGGAGGAAACATGGTCACACTAGTAAGTGTCAGGGAAATTCAAACCTAGTACATCTGACCCCAACACATTTCCTTTTATTACACTTGGCAGTCACCCGACTGTGCCAGAACACAACACCTGAAACATTGCTGGATTTTCATCCTTGTTTACATTTGGCAATGGAGACACCATAAAATAAATGACAGTACAATTTTTTGCATGCTTAACTCTAAGGTGTTGGGAAACCGCTAGGTAAAGAAGATTTCCCTACATCTGGAATTTGAGAGGTTAGGAGACATCCAGAGCAGTGGAGCTGGGAATGGTCTATTTGGGGAATAATTTCCTTATTCTACCTACAAAGCTGCAAAATTAATTTATTCACCCTCATTGGCTCAGGACAATTTTACTTCTTGAAATACGTGTAAAGTAATGCAATACATACAAATGCCCTTTTAAATTATTGGGTCTTGGCCTCTTTGTGTTTGGCATATTATATAAAAACAAGAGAGCATTTGATATATGCTTTAGTATAATGCCAGTTACATCTAAAATACTAAAACTTTAATCAGGACAGCACGATGTTGTACAAACCATGAAAATACATTGCATTTGTAACTCATCTTTACTTCAAGATCTATCTCTTTTGCAATACATTTTATTGCTTGGGATTTATAGGGCCATTTCTCTACATGGCTTATGCAACAACAAATATCAATGTGTCTGTCTACAGTCATCAAAGGGCAAAAATTCAGGTCAGATATCAGTCATTTGCCAAGATCACCTGGATTAATGAAGGTCTACAGCTTATATTCAGCATACACATATAACAATGTAAGGTATGTCTGTAAGTAACGTCAGCTTGCCCCCGAACCCATATTTATGTCTGCTGTACTCTTAAGTCAAGCATTATTGACTGTTGGGATGAAAATATTTTCTCCACTTACAACTGTTGCTCAAATAGCTACTATAGCCCTATACAACTATGGGCTTGTTCATTTTCACAGAATAAGCAATAAATCTCTTCATACCCTTACTCATTAATTTCTTTCTTTCTTGCCTTTTTTTTTTTTTGGAGTTGGAGTTGGAGTCTTAGTCTGTCACCTAGGCTGGAGTGCAGTGGCACACTCACAGGCACCACAGCCTCAGTCTGCTAGGCTCAGGTGATCTTTCTACCTCAGCTTTCCAAGTAGATGGAACCACAAACATGAACCACCATACCTAGCTAATTTTTTGATTTATAGTAAATTTCTTCCTATGTTGCCCAGATTGGTCTCGAACCACTGAGCTCAAGCAATCCTCTCGCCTCCACCTCCTAAAGCATTGGGATTACAGGCATGAGCCACTATGCCCAGCTTAATAATTAATTTCTTATTTGAGTCTGAGGTAGAGCTTCTTTGGGCAACTTTGAATGGAGTAAATATATTCTCAAGTGGAAATGAATTTTGCCATTTCTGTTGCTCCCATTCTGAATACAACACATGGTATGAGAAAAATAAAGCCGTTGAAGACCTGTATAGGGACTCCTCAATGAAGTACAATCACTGTATTGTAAAGCCCTTTGAACTTTTTCCCAAAGCATATAGTTTATAGCATTTAATTTTCATAATCACTCTGTGACCTTAGCAGAGAAGGTGACACAATGCCTAATCAGCAGGTATGAGCTCCTGTGATTTGCCCAAGAATTAAAAGATTAGACACAATGAGGCAGAATTAAGGTGCTAGACTGGTACCTTCTTCACTGTATAATACTTTAAGACTGCATAATAAAATGCCAGGAGAAAGTAAATAAAATGGTAACTCAAAGATCCAGAATGAGCTAAAAAATATTCCAGAAATGATTAAATGCTTGTGAAGGACTAGAATTTTCTTAGCTAATGAGAAATTTGTTTAAATTAGCTGGTGAATAAGCATTTATGAAATACTGAAGACAAAGAAGAAAATAAAAAATTGATTACCATCATCAATCCTCGTGTCCAAAATCTCAATTCATCTCCCCAACTTTATTCGATGTCTCAGAACCTTCTAATAAGGGACTTGAGATGACAACATACCAGAATCTATAGGTAATAAAAATACACTGAAATTGTGTTGCTCCCCAAATAAAACATTCTTTAAATGTTTCCTCAAATCATGGCCACATTGGTGCTGTAAAAAACACAAACAATATATAAGAGGTAATATATCAAAGAACTTAAGAGCACAGACATGTAGATTTGCTTTCTGAAAAGATATTTAAACTATCTAGATGTACAATTTCTGATATTTAAAATGGGGCTGATATTAGTTTTAAAATACACAGATAAATCTCTTGTGTTCTGCCTGACAAATAGTGCTTAATGGAGGTTAACTATGCAGTCTTACTTATGATTTTATTCTATGTGTCTCTAGAATTGAATCAATGCTATTTATCCTATGACACAATACTGGGAGATAACCAGATTTCAGTGAGTTATTTCCCCTGCATCCTCAGAAAATGATCAGATAAGTAGCATTGATGATCAGACAAAATCTTCTTTGTGTAGCTTTTCTCCAGATGAAATGAGAAGCAGAGTCCTCTGTAATCAACAAGGTAAATTAAATTCTGAATTGTGCCCAAGAAAGAAAAGACATCTGTCATAACTACTCATTGTAAATAGTGGTGTCCTGCTGGAATCCCAGACAATCACTATGATGACAATAACAAAATTATTAACGCAATATCAACTATTACCAGACTGTCTGTAGTATTTCCATTCCGCTCTCTTCTTTCTCTTATGATCCTTTTTTCTTCCATTTTTAATCGACAGTTACCTATTAACAGTTATCCCTTATTAGTATATTTGCAAGCAGAAAATTAATTATAATTTTCTTAGTTATTCTTTGACAAGAGTTCTAGATAGGTTAAGCATCTTGTACAAGTCACATATCTAATAACTAAGGGAACATATATTTGGACCCAAGCTGTCTTATTTGTACTAGATAATCCTCTCCAAGAAGGGTCTGAAGTTGATGTGGTCACAATTAGAATATAAAAGGAGTTCTAAGTGAGAAAAATGCCAGCAAGTGTCATTGGCTCAGAAGGTGTAAAATTATTTCCAGCCCCCCTCACGCACACACACACACACACACACACACACACACACATACACAGAACTCACTTACCTCACACAACGTAGGCTTCATGTGACACCACTCTTCTCTTTTGTGATTCTTATTTCATTTCAATAATTCCTTTGGTGTTCATTTCAGCAGGATTCTGCAAAGACAAAAATATTTCTGAAAAAGGCATTGTCTTATAGTAGCAAAGGATTGCAATGACCCTCGTGGTGTATAGGAGTGACATTGGGAAGGGGAGAAAGAGCATCTGCAGCTAGAGCTGAGGCAATGTAGACTGAGTAGATGCCCAAGGAAGAGAAGCACCATCAGGTTGCTTTACAGTCTGAGAGGCATCTCTCATGGTACACAACCTACTCCAATGGTTGGTCACACTCTCCTCCCCAGTCATCTCCTGAGGCCTTTATCTTATAATGAAGCCCCTCCGGGGTCTTGTGACGTCTCTGACATTACAGTTGTCAAAGTGCTTCGCAACCACCTTCTCAAGAATACAGTGGGTACATGCTATTTCCATCTCCCCCTCTAGTTTCAGAGCTTCCAGCGTACAATGATGATATCTTATAACATAGCCACATTCTCCTCTGATAGTACATATGGCATGTGCTTGATAAATATTTATAGATAATAGAAATCCAAGGTCTATGTTCAGTGGTCTTCTAGCTAATTTAGTAACTCTTCCCATATTTCCTTAAACATAAACAAAGACAAGTCAGCAGGAACCAACCAGAAGTATGTGACTGAATCTGTTCTGATGGCAGAAGTTGTTTTTTCCAAATGGGAAATAGTCTTGAATTTCTGCTGCTTTCTTTTTCATTCTCCATATGTGCCATTTATTTCTCCCATTCACATGCATATTCTTGGTGACCTCTGAATGGATGTCAGGAAACATTCTGCAAAATAAAAAATTGCCAAGATATTTTCAAGTGCCGCAGGAATAAAGAAGCAGCGGTGTGTTAAGGCAGAGAAATCAGTGTAGGGGCTGCCTCTATCTTTGTTCACAAGACTGAATATGGAGATTAAAAATCCTACCCAGATAGTGCTTAATGTCGGGCTCAAGGCAGAATAAAATTTTTGCATTGATTCTAGACTTTTGCAATTAAACATGCACTTTGAGAAGCATAGACCAATGCCATAGACAATTCACTCCCTGGGCTATCCTTCAATCAAAATAGCAGCTGTTCAAAATCTAATTTGATAATGATCTACGTGTGGCAAGGCTCTCAAAAATCTTCTAAAAATTGTGATGCAGACTTTATTACATTTAAAATTAAGCATAAATAGCTAATCCAATGAATTAATGGCAGAGTTAGGACTCCTCAGAATCTACAACTCTACCTGGCTCTCTGCTGACTTCTATTGATATTTCTCAGTCTCCTGAACACAGCCCTGATGTTTGATCAGGCTTTATCTGGTAGGTCCCCCTAGTGCTTAATTCTTTCATAAGCTTATTGGTGTCCTTTACAAAATTGAGATTCCTCTTTGTTTTGGAATGTTAAGATTACCCTCACCCAGTGGGTCATTAGTACCTTGCATTAACCTTTTCTTTTCAAGGATCAAGTAATGTGCTGTCATCTTCAAGCTTAACACAAATAATTACATATTTTCCTGTTGGTAAACTGCTCTCTGAATTACCACATTAATGTCCATTAGAATTTTAGAACACCTTTTGAAGAAAAAATTTAAGGTCTGAAATACCAAGGTTTTTCAGGATAATTATTTTTTTAAACTCTGGGCTTTTGAAATGTACAATTAATTTTAAATATTGCTAACAAAAATATTAACTTTCTTTTTTTTTTTTTGAGACTGGAGTGCAGTGGCCACTTCCGGCCACTGTAGCCTCAACCTGCTGGGCTCTGGCGATCATTCCGCCTCAGCCTTCCAAGTAGCTGGAACTACAGGCGCGCACTACCACACCTGGCGAGTTTTTTGATTTATTGTAGAGATGAGGTCTCACCAAGTTGCCCAGGCGGGTCTCGAACCCGTGGGCTCAGGCAATCTACTCACCTCAGCCTCCCAAGGCACGGGATTACAGGCTGAGCCACCGAGCCCAGCTAAAAAATATTTACTTTCTTAAAAGAAACATTATTTCTCTATAGAAAGATAACTAACTGGAGTCTTACAAAGAAACAAAAAACCCAGTCTATCATGTGTTAAAATTGCTGCGACTATTGGCCTGCCCACTCAACTCTCAATCAATGAGGGTCTTGAGGGTGAGACACAAAGACCACAAAGGTCTTTTAATACACTCTTATGTATACGATCTAAGTCTGGCTGATTGGGAGTCAAATTAAGCAATGAGATTACAAAAAATTGCACACATGTACATACATGCGTAGAATCAGATTTCTAATTTCTTCCTTTAAAAATCTGCCAACACTGAGTTCATAGTCCCACAATGCAACCAGTTTCTAGCTGACTTACTCTGGTACTATCTAGGCTTTTGAGTATGCCACAGGTTGTACCAGTCCTAACTGTCTTAAATCCATGGGTTTGTCTAACCAGTCTAACCCACACAGACACTTGAATATGAGACCCCATCACTGTTCATATGTATAAAATCTCTTTAATTTGAACATGGAACTAATCATTGCCATTTTGAATTTTCATGACTAGACAATATAACTAGCCCTTCTGTGTACTCAAAATAGTTCACTCTTTCTGCTTTGTACTAAACCAGAGCACAGCAAAGTAGATGTGTGTATAAGGAATGAACAGCAAAAGGATCAGTTGCATTTGAAGCAGCCCATGGCTGTTTACACTGGCATCATTTCACCCTGGAGATTTTTCCTACTACTTTCTGGACACATTCTAACATAAAGCACTTTTCTGGTTTTCAGATTCAAACACATTCTAGTTGAACCACCTGTGTATGTAATTGATTTGGTTTAACTTTGAGCTTCATCCCTGAAACAGACCTGGCACCTGCAGAAGAAAATACCAGGGGCTAAAATAGAGCAGGCAGGGCCACAAAACAGTGTAATATCCTCCCACTGTGGTTCATAGGAGATGCTGTTTCAGGGTGTGCATTTCATCTCACGAGACTCCAGACAACAGAAGAGCTAGACAAAAGGAAAACATGTGATGGAGCAGTATTTATATTGCAATCTTTCCAACATTTCAAGAGGGAATGGTTTACAGATGTATACCCTCCAATGACATTTACACATCTATTGTTTTCTTAACCTCCTTCCCCATCTTACTACGAGATTCTTTTCATGAAAAAGATTACAAACTGCCTCTAAGCTTTTCTGTGATAAAGAACACATGTCCTCCTGATTACAAGGGACGACATGAGGAGCTATACGATAGGCCAAGTGTTAATGTAAAATCAGCCTGAGAAAATGGAATACTTTTATGATTAGTTAAAGCATTTGTATTTTCATGCCATAAATTCTTCCCTGTCTGAAACAGACCACTTAACCCAGTCTTAGAACATCAGGCTGCTAATTTACACAGTGTTCTGACAGGAAACCATCTACAGCAAGAAATGCACAGCAGGGAATTTTAACAGAAGCCCATCTGGACTTTCAGCTATTGGAGACAATTTATTCTTAATAATTTATTAAAGAGAGATGCCATAAAGATGAGTTACCATCTCTTAATTGTAAATTTCAAGAGAAATTTTATAAAGAACCTCTTATGTTTTTCAATTTTTTTCATATATTTTTCAGTGACTTAATTCATTAATGCTTAACTTCTGCCTTATTATGACTCTTAAGAGTTTGCAGTTCTTTCAAGGTCACAGTAGTTACCTTCAGCAAAGGATAATATGCTTTCTATAATTTAGGTGTCTGGGTTTTTTAAAATAATGATATATGTCTTTTTTAGAGTGTTTTGTTTGTTTTTTCATCTCAAGATTTTTTTTTTCAAAATAATCTTTCTGTGGTCAGCCAATATTTAAAAAATAAAAGTCTAATTATGTGGTAAATCTGGAATTTTGGGTGTTGAGAGGAATTATGTTACACAACTCAAGAATATGAGCATCTTAAGATTTCTGTCTTTCCACCAGCCCTGTGTTCTCAGCTCCCAGATATCTTTGTTTAAATAACACCTTCTCAGAGAGGCCTGCCTGGATGTACCCTGTTTTATATTACAATCTTGCTCCACTCCAGCTTCCATCAATTCCCAGGCCCACTTCATTTCATTCTGATATACTACATTTAATAATCCACTGAATTTATTGTTTTTTCCTACCTGTTAGAATGTGAGCTCTATAAGAACAGAGTTTTCCACTAGTTTACACACTTCTGTGTCCCTAGAACTCAGAATACTGCATAGCACACAGTAGCTGTCAAAAATATTTGTTAAACAAATGGATAGATAAGTGGAGATGACTTATTTGTCAAACACAGAAAATAAAACAAAATAGTAGTGATGGCAGATCTATAACAAAAAATAGCACATGACACACAGTAGGCACTGAAAAAATGTTTGTTTAATGAGCAATAAATAGACACCATAATAATAAAAAATTTACAAAATAAAAAATACAACTAAAGTAAAGATAAAAGGGTTGGAATGAGTAGCTTTTCATATCTGAAAAGAATTTAATAGAGATAACTAACATAGAATTATGAATACTGGATTTCCTTTTCAGAGCAAATTTGCCAAAGAAGAAAAGAAGGAAAATAAAAAATCAAATGGAAGAAATGTTTTAATACTAAAGTAGTGTTTCAAAGCTGCTTAAAAATATTTTGTAAGTATGATTGCCATAAAATTATGCTCATTAAAAATGACTGAGACTATACATAAAGGACTAAGAAGAAACTAGAATCATCCTTAGTTTCATTCTTTAAATCATAGCTCTGTAAAAATTTGGGTAAACTAAATATACTTCTGGTATTTTTATGAAGCTTACATGCAAACTTTAATAAACAGTCAGCAAGGAGTTCATATGTTTACTGACTTTCTGTTTTATCTACAAGGCAATGTATTGTGGTCATTGGATGGTCTTCTATGCATCCTGTCAGTTAATTTCTTGGTATTCCTTTGTACATGTGTTGCAATTTTTTAAGCATTTTCCTTTTTCTGTTTCTATTTGACTCTCTTAAGTTAGGTTATTATCATTCTTCTAAGCAAATCTGCACATACCTATGATTGTTTTCTTAAAGTCATAAAAAGCAAACATAAAACTAAACCTTATTAATTTTGATAAATACTGCCATAATCCCCCCAAAATATTTAACCTATTCAAACTATCATTAGCAATGCTTGAGAATGCCAAGTTCTTTGAGATTTCCTTAGCCATAACTGAAAAAAAAGTTTACTTTTTCAATAAATGAAAAATAATATAGAAATTTGGTTAAGCAGAGCAGAAGGGAGAGGGATTTTCAGGGAGAACAAATGATGTGATTTGGGATGAAATTCCACAACAGTACATTCAATTTACATTTTTCATTTGGTTACTTTATGTCTTAAATAGACCATCAATGTCAACAACCCTTCCATACTGATTTGTAATCATAAACCCTATTAGCTCTGCTATCAGTGCCTTGTGCATACCCATCTATATATTTTATGTAATAAACAGCACTCTACTTTCTGCATATCATTCAGACAATTTATAAACATTAATTAAAAATCAGGCTTCCTCATTTTTATAAACTATCTGCAGAACAGAAGGTACTCAAGAGGACGAGTATGTTAGTCAGGCAGAGAGCCAAAATACAATATATCTGTGTTTGGAATCTAACATAATTTTCAATCTCTAACAGCAAACTGAAACTAAAGACAAAGAGTAGATTATTTTAGAGTAAGATGATGATGATCCCTTATATTTAAGGAATATGCCAAGTTCAGGATGCATATACACTTGCAATGCTATAATGATTACTGATAATGTAGATAATGTAGCCAATTTAATGTAATACAATCTGACTTATGAGCATCATTTACCTGTTGGTGAGTTGCTTTCTCTCCAAGATTAAAACTCATCTCTCTTTATGCGAGTATGTGCCGTACATGTGGCTTAGTTTTCTCAAAGTATGACAGCTGTTATTGGAGAGGGAGTGTCCCAAGAGGAAATATTACCAGAGACAATAAATCTTCAAAGTCTTCCCATGCCTGAACCTACATAGCCCCAAACACTACTTATGTAATGTTGATAGAGCAAGACACTACATCTAGACCTCTAGAGGAGGATTCTACCTCTCAATAGGAAGAATAGCAAAACAATTGTTATACTATCTTGAATACATCACAAGGCTTTTAGAATCAAATTTCTGCTTTTCTTTGAGTGTGGAATCCTTTAAACTCATGCTCCTCAAACTGGACCCAAAGCATCATCATAGATGTCTCTCAGAAATATTGGAAGTAGAGACTCTTGGGAGCTACCCCACATCTAAAAATCAGAATTGGTGTTTTCACAATATCCCCAAGTAAATAATATGCATATTGAAACTTGAGATGCAGGGAATATTCCAGTTTCTATTGAGAATGAGTGCAAACATGATCGAACTTTCCAGCTATATAGTATATGTTGCTATATATAAAACATTATGTTGAGCTGCATTCAGAGTTCATCTTCAAAAGGCAAAGAACAGGAAATGACTGTCATTAGCATAAAGATTTCATGTGAAAGTTCATAAGAAAAATGAGGAAGCAAAACATGATTTGAAAGTAAAAATTGCCCTAGTTTGGAGAGTCTATAAACTTATCATTTAAGATTTTTTAAGTTTTGGTTTAAAATATCAATTTGAAACCAAATTTCTTAAGTTGTTTCTCTACATCAGGGATAGGAGAAATGATCACTGGCTATTTTCCTCAGGCATCCCAGAAACTATACTAGTTCCTTAAAGTGTTTGCCACTTATCTTGCTAGGTAAAAGCCACCTAAAACTTAGTGGCTTAGAAGTACAATTCATTATTATCTTTCATGATTCTGTGAGTTGACAGGGTTCAGCTGGAAAGTTGTCATTTGAAAATCCCCAGACAATTACAGTTAAATGGTGACTGTGGCTAAAGTCATTTGTAGGTTCCACTAGTTACATGTCCAAGATGGCTGGCCCATGTGGCTGAGAGTTGACATGGGCTGTTGATAGCTAAAGAAGTTGACTAGACCACCTATATGCGAGTATGCACTGTACATGTGCTTAGTTTCCTCTAAGTATGACAGTTGTGATAGGAGAAGGAGAGTCTCAAGAGGAAACATTCCCAGAGACTTACAAGAAATTTACAAAGTCTTCCCATGCCTGAGCCTACATAGCTCCAAACACCACTTACGCAATGTTGATCTAGCAAGGCACTGAGTGTAGCCCAAATTCAAGGGACCAGAATTCTACCTCTTAATAGAAGAAGGAGAAAACAATTTTTATACTCTCTTTAAAATACCACAAGCCTTTTGATAGTTACAGCAATTTTTCCAACTTTTAAAGTTACACATTCAGATCCACTTCACAAGTGTTCAACAATGAAAATAATGTAATGAAATCAACTTTGCTCCTACAAAGTCCACCTACAAAAAGAACAAAATCTCATTCATCCTATGATAAATGAAGTAAGTCTCTGTATATTGTTATTCAAGAAGAATTCAGAAGTACCCATAACCTTAAAAGACTTTACCCTATGTGATGTTTATTCTTGATTTCTCTCCTCCCCAAGATCCATTCTCCACTCTTCTGTGATCAACTTTATATCTGAGGGTCTACAGAGTTACCATCTGGGCTCCTTTGCTCTTGGGCTTTCAACTGAGTATGGCTAATGGCAGATACTTTCCTGTCATTTATTCTCCTCTTTCCTCTATTGTTCACAATGTATTTCTAGCAGCAGCTACATTCTCTACTCCTGCCTCTCAGTCTTTCCTCCACAATTCCACATCCTACTTGACTCTGTTAATTCTTTGTATCTCGCTTCCCTTCAGCTTCAGGAGTGATAGTAACTTTCCGCTGTTGTTAAATTCTGAATGTCCCACAAACCAAATTTCAAAACTATTTTTTTAAGCTTCAATTTTTTTTCTCAAAAGAATACTTTTCTAGTTAGCTAATAGTAAAATAACTTTTTTTTTAATATTCAATATTTTTTATTATGATATTGTGGGGTACAGTTAAGGGTTAGGTATACAAATATGCTTCGTTCAGGCACCCTTGTTGATGAGAGGTGTCTCCCCATCCCCAGACATATATTTACTACCATTAATCCCTTCACCCTCACCCTCGCCTCCCCCATATTTTCC
>CAUYQG010261393.1:0-33079 GCA_963574415.1 Tarsius wallacei | reverse complement strand
GTATATGTACCACATTTTTTTAATCTAGTCCTCTTGTGATGGACAACATGGTTGCTTCCAGGTTCTTGCTATTGTGAGCAATGCTGCAATAAACATACGTGTGCAAGTATCTTTTTTATAGAGTGATTTGAGTTCTTCAGGGAATTTCTTAATAGCAAAGATGTCCGTTGTACATTGAATTAAGAGAGTTTGGGGAGAATATTACATTTTAATTAATAGATGAATTTAGAGTCATCGGATTGATTTTGAGACTAAGAAAGGAGTAGTGGTTCAATCAGTAAATATGTGTTCATCCATCTTCTAGGTCTTGAGTGTGAGGGATACAACAATGACTAAGACCAGAACCTTGCCTTTGAAAAGGAAAACATCTATACAAAATGCTCTCTCTGAAAACCAAAGTTCCAACAGAGAGTTATATACATAGTATAAAATGATATCCAAGTTGCATAGAATGAAATATGTAGATTTAAGTTTGGCAAATATAAAAGTAATGGCTGAATTTATGACATAGAATCATATCACATCAGAACCATATAAATCAGACATAACCCCAACTAGCCTTAAAGTTTCTACTAGAATTTTAAGAATGCATTTTTTTTCCTTAGATTCAGCCACCTATAATGGTAATCTAGTGATTAACTGATCAAAAAGTAAATAGTGAAAAATGGATGACTTGAGAAACCGACCAAAAGTAGTGAAAAAAAAAAAATCAAACCCAAAGCTCAACTAATGGTTTGCAATGTGTGCTCTGTACACCTACAAAAATGTACAAAAGTTTTGAATATTTTAGCAATGATCTCCTCTTTCCCACTCTGAGCCGGTGCTGTAATACATATTCAGGTTGAATCAGATCATCAATACTGTAGTCCTTGAACATAATTGATAGGATAACATTGAAGTAATGCTCATTTAGTACAAAATTTCTGGTCCAGTAGAGGACATTGAAAGGATAATAAAAACATGCCCATATCATGGAGAGTGAGAGAGCCAAAATTAGGTAATTGAGAGCAGAGAGGGCAAAATGAATGTTGAAATTTTCATTCAAGAAATGTGTCCCAAGGGTGAAGGGAGAATCTTTAGCCACAATATACAGAGTCACTTGTCCCATTTACAAACACTGAATCTGTATAAAAATGACATACGACTTACAGAGGTGCTTTCAAATGCATTTGAACAAGTTAACGCAGCCCTAGAAAAACCAGACGCCCGCCCACCAAGAGACCTCAGAGTGACAATAACTTGGTAACTTTGCCATGTCCAGATGTTGATCTAGAGTTAGGCTGAAACTAGAGCGCTCCAGTGTCCCCAAAGCTGATAACCACTCTTAAAAATTATACTCGTAATTTACATTTGTATACCTAACCTTAAATTGTACCCCACATATTCAAAATAAATAAATAAATAAATAAAATCATACTCACATGTGACAGAAGGAACGTAAGATACCAGTTGACCTAGACGACAAGACCAGTATAGAGATGGCTCTCAGGAAGTCTTCTCTTAGGAGTGCATCTTGAAAAGAAAGCAATCAAAATAAAGAGAGTTGTAGAATTTAGATGTTCAGTTGCATTATCCACTACGAGCTGACTACTTCCCGGATGTGTAAGTGGAAGAAAGGACTCATGGATTCATTAGGCTTTTTTTCTTTCTCTTCTAGAACTTATTTTTGCACTTTTCCCTCTTTGATTAATTTTCTCCATCAAGACTGATCTCCATCATGAGAATTCTTCTGTCGATGCTCTTATCCAAGCTGGGTTTTCCTGTTCCAAGGTCTTAGAGAAAGGGAGCAGGGACAGAGCTTACGGTTACACATGTGCTCCCTCCATCGTCTATGATGTTCCCTACTTGTTTTAGACAAACCACTTTCAGACTCATGATTGGCATTGGTATGCAGAAACAGGTGCAAGTTTTTCCATCTCCTCTACTGTCTTTTGGGAACCTCCACATTTCCACGGCTAATGCCAAAGGTACTCTTTGAACATCTTTATGTGTGATGTTAATCTAATTAGTCCCTGTATTTTGAAGGCATATTAGATCCACAAAGAGAGAAATGAATAGTCACATAAACCTACAGATGTTAGTAAACATCCTCCCTTGCTAGTCTTTTAGATAAGGATCATGAATCAAATCACTCATGATATCTTACACCAACAAAATTACACTTTTGTATAAGAATCCAAATAAAGCAGGTATGGGGTTGATTCTTTTTTCCTCACCAAATTCAGTTTTGTGGTTTTTCAACTGTTGAAATAAATTGGCATGTGTTAAATAATGTATCCTTCTCAGCATCTGTAACAAACATTTTTAAAATTGAAGAAATTAGACACAAAGGCATGTTCACATGCTCAGTAGAGCACCATATTTAAAAATAAAACTTTAATATAAAAATGCTAAACGTAAGCATTTCTTCATAAAATTTGACACTACTCTCATATCGCTAGGTCATAAAGCAATGCTCCTTCACATTGCTATGTTTTTACAGGTTATTTCAAAGTTAGTGTTTCACTTGATCTTTGCTACAAAGCTAGGTTAGTATCTCTACCAGTAGATAGGTAATCAAAAGTTTATAAAGATTAAGAAATTTACCCCCAAATGATTCAACCATTAGATATCAGATCCAAACAGGAAACAAAAACTAGAAGCCACGTAAACTATACTAAAATCTAGGGCCATTTTTCAACACGTCAATAACACAGTGTTATTTGCTTCTCTTTGCCAGAGAGAAAGTTGTAAAAAGCAGCATTTTATAAAAGTTCACTGTTGGGGGGAAAAAAAAGTTGATTCTGCATTCTTTTTCTTAACCCTATTTCAAATATATATTGCCCAATCACCCTCTAATGTTATCTTCTCCTCATCGTGAAATAGCCAGCAATGACGCCTCACTAGAATAGTGTTACAGTCAAAAAGAAGATATTACAATGTAGCACTATGCATGTGCTATACTAATGCTGATGGGTACCAGCAGAATAAAAACCCCAAATAGGTGGAAAATGAGAACAGCATATATAATAAAATCAGTGTCCTGGGCTCAGTCCTGTGTTTCTAAAACTGCCTGAGAGTCACAATGAGACTTACTCTTCATGAGCAAGAGGTATTATTATCTGTCCTTTCCGACGAGGCTTGAAGTATCAGAAGTAAATAATGGCCTTGCACTTTTCATGAAGCATCCACAACTATCCCCCAAAGCTACTGATAATGACTTCTTGTCAAAAGGAATATAGGAAGCATTTTTTCAACTCCTCTGGAAGTCGTTCCACATTGATTTCAGAGACATAGTCATGCACCTGGCCAAGTTGGCAAGTGGACGCACAGTGCCCTCCAGCTATCTGAGGCAAATCAGAGCCTAAATGACAGCCGTGGCCAACACACTTTCTCGTGCCCTCAGATGTTTTAACACTCTATCACAATTGCCATAGTATAATTGATTTCATTGATACAGATTTGGTGTGTTACATTCAAATTATACATAAAAAATAGTAACGCTTATAACAACATTAAGCTGCTTAGAAATATGTGTAACTTTATATGTGTTTTATGATGTCAGTTTGTTTTCTGGGGAAAAGTCATTGTCTACAGAAAATTTTAATGATGATGCTCTGACATCAATTTAAATTCATTTAGGGTTTCTGAAGTTTTCATGTAATTGACTACAAATGAATTTGTGTAAATGTCCAAGTTCCGGCCGCTCTCCTGACTTGTAACGTGAATTTGGGAGCATTACTTTCCATTTCTAAGCTTCACCCTCCTGATCTTCAAAATGAAAATAATAGTAACCCCAATTTGTAGATTGATGAAAGGATGTAACCTATATGAACCCCTTTGGTGTCAGGCAGATAGAACACACTCAGTAAATATTAGCTTTTATGGTAAATTCATCCTATTATTGATAAATATCAAGTAGATTTAGGTCATTAAGATATGTAAGAGAATCTTATCTCCCTTGGGATGTTTTTATTTTTATTTCAGATGTTGATTGATTTTCTCTGTTCACCTAACATACAAGTTTCAGGTAAGTGATTTCCATTTAAGTTGTTTTGAAGAAGAAAAGAATTATTAAAATAATCAGTAAATGTTACCTTGCCA
This sequence comes from Tarsius wallacei, assembly GCA_963574415.1. Lineage (NCBI taxonomy): Eukaryota > Metazoa > Chordata > Mammalia > Primates > Tarsiidae > Tarsius > Tarsius wallacei. The sequence continues at coordinate 28,996 of CAUYQG010261393.1, read as the reverse complement.
TATATGTTTACCCTTTGGGTTAAAATAAGCATGGAAGTTCAAGGCGGTTCATGTCTTTGCTGTAAGATAAATCATTCATAATTGCCAGGATCGAAACAAACATTTTGCAACCTAATAAAGTGATACCTATGGCATCAACAGTACATGTCTTTCTTCTAACCATGTTTTCCCTGTGAAACATGTGATTTTCAGTCACGATAATGATTACTGTTCATTTGAGTAACTAAATTCCTCTTCTCATCTAGGTTGTCAGCACTTCAGAGTGAGTCATGAGAATGACTCGTTTTTCTGGCGTCTTGCTCAGACTGACTGACTGTGACCCACCCTGAGACAAGTGACACAAAGTATTGTGTGTGGGTCTCAGTCTCAACAACTTTCCTATGGAGTGTGGGCTGGAGTGCTGGAGACCCAGCTCTGCGCTCTTGTCCTGTGTCTTCTAATTACACAGAGAAAGACCCTTATAATGGCCTGGATATATGTGGTCAATGTAATAACCACTGGCTGGGTGTCACTATTTAAAATTAAGTTCTTGGGCAACCCCCGTGGGTCCACTCCCACCTTGGGAGCTTTTCTGCCCTCTCAATAAATCCTGCTTTCTAAAAAAATTAAGGTCTCGTCACATAAAATGTAAAATGCATTTTCGCAGTTGTACCCACCACATTTTACGTGCTCAATAGCCATTGTGTTGGACAGCATAGATATAGAACATATTCCCTGTTGCAGAAAGTTCTGTTGGGCAGAATTTTCTAGACCTTGGATGAACAAAAAGACAAGCAAAGCCAGGAGCCAAGGGTTGTATCCCCAGGATACAAGAGGTGGCCAACACTGACCTCTCTTGTTCTTACATTCATATAATTGCTTTCCCGAAAGAGTCCTGATTTCTTATTTGCTGTGTTGTCATTTGTAACTTTATGATTGTTAAGTCAATAAATGCTTTTTCTGCCTGTGGAAGAAAGGCAAGGATAAGCTCCACAGGTAGATTGCTGGGATCTAGAAGGAAATACTTGGTTATTTTATTTATATTTTATATCATCTTGGTGAAATTCTCTCTTACTCCTACAATGTATTTATATATACTGTGACTCCTCAAAACTCCACTGACCGAATTCCATTCCATTTGAAAATAAGTTAAGATGGTATCACTATATTCAACTGCCTGTTTAAAATTTCAGAGTATTGCCCTGCAATGTCCCACTCACAGGTTCATAAGATTTCATTCACAAGACTTAACATTAATACCTTGGCCTTGTCATGTCTCTTATTATTATAGTTATCAAGAGAAACCAAGGGCTGTAAAACTCTAGAGAACAGTACATTTGAAACATGCCAAGCAACGGTGCCCCCCCAAATTCTGATGATAAAAGGCATCTTGGGAAAGGGACGCGTTAAATGTTCAGATGAAATTCAGCTTGCCAAAGAGAGCCAGCTGTTTATACTTGGCGGCATACTGCAACAGAATTATCTCATTTGCAAATCTTGGGATATGGAGATGCAGATAAATGTTAGCACTGTAAACCAGCAAATGGAGAACGAGCTGTATTCTCAGTATTTGGAGGAAGACTTTATATTTCATATTCGTGCATATGGAGCTTTGAAAACTTATTCATCAACATGCCATCTGAACAATATGGCACACAAGGCATTTTTAATGTGGCCAAAGCTGCATTAGAGGATTTTTTTTTTAACGTAATGTCATACAAACAAATATTTTAACCATTCCACTTGCACGAAATGTGAAGAAGAAAGGTGGGTAGCAGTGGGGAAGAAAGTGAGTCTGGTGTGTTTTTATAATTAAATGTGTGTTTTCTGCCCACCGAGTATTGTAGATAAAGACAGTATTACTCTTTATTAGAGACAAAAGGCCCCCAATCAGTAGATTAGGACACAAAGGATTTCTTTAATAAATTCACTCGATTAACACAGTCACATCTTAGCCTTCACAGAAAGTTCAGCACTCAAGAGAAAAGAGTGCATTTATAGAAAATTTGTTTGTGGGTCTGAAAACAAATAAGTCAAGAACTGAAAGGATTGAATGACAACAGATTTTGAAAAGATAAGATTCAATTTTAGCCCAAGCGATTTTTTTTTTTTTAATTTGGAGAAGAAAGACTTTCACTCATAGTAAAAAAGAAAAAAAAATTACTTGTCTTTGAATGGAAAGAAATCTAGCCACCACTACTAAGCCAGGAAAATCTGTTCTTTTCCTTCAGTTGAACAGAACATATTTCAGGACTATTAATCAATTCGTTCCTCTGCCTATAGCCAGAATGGTCTTTTAAAAATACAAATATGATCACATGGAATTCTTAATTAAAACACTACCATGACTCTCACTGTCTCCAGGAAAGAAGCATCCATGCCTTTTCCTTTCATCCTCTCTACTTGCCATGGCACTGCCTTGGGGTCTTAAAGAGACCCTGATAAACACAGACACTGGAGGAATATGAATGAATGGCTAAACAAATGTCACAACTTTTTACTCAGACAGGAAGCATCCAGAGAGAAATGATAAATGGAGCATGCGTGCTTCCCTGATCACCACACATGAAATAAGAACACCTTCCTCTGCTCATTCTCCACCTCCTAACATGTTCCTTTTTCCTTATCGCTTAAAACATGGCATGTATATAAACTTCATAATGGCAAAGTTGTCGTCTGGCTTGTCCTCTGCGATGACCTGAGCAATCTTAGATATAGTATGGCTACACAATATATTGTTGTTGACTTAATGAATGAATGAATAGCCCTGCTACGTAAGCATTCACTGGGCTCATCAGTTAAATGACCTAAAAGCATTTGCAAGGCCACTTGGCCTTCACTCGTTCCTCTCCTCCATCGAGCATTCTACTCTACAAGCTAATGTAAGAGGGACTTTAATATTGTGAGCCCGATTTTTCTTCCCTCACTTAAATGGGTTCATTGGCACCCCTTGCTTTCAGGATAAAACTCAAAAGACTTAGCATAGATCCATGACCTGCTAACATTGCCAAGATGAACTCCCACCTTCACTCCCACTTTCTGTGTCACTGTCAAGGTAACTGTATTTCAGTTCTTCCGGTATGCCATGCTCTCCTTCACTCACTAGTGTCTTTGTATAAACTAGTCCCCGTGTCTCTTCCCCAATTCCTTTCACTCTTAATTTTTCTGCAGTTTGTGCTTTAGAACAAGCTTCTCCTGGGAGGACTTCTCCAGACTCCAAATGCTAGAGGAGGTATCTCTTCTCTGTGCCCCTGCTTCCCACTTCCCATCGTGTGTATGGCTTATTTGTCTTTATTTCCCCTAGATGGTAAGACCTTTGATGGCAGAGGTGATCTCTGTTCACACACAGCAGCTGTGCACAAAAATAATATTTGTTGAATGAGAAAATGAGGCAAATCGCTCATAATTCTAAATCAGCTGCAAATCACAGGCAGTTACTTTTTAGATTAGAACCAGATGTTTTTCCCCTTGGGACCTAAGACCACACTGGGGACACGGCAAAGACTTACAGGTTACCACGGAGCACAAGGGTTGATTGCCTGGTGTGTGCTTAGTTGCAAAACAAACTGACACTGTCCAGAGAGGAATTGTGCTCATAACCAGCAAATTGCTTAAAAAGATCAACTCTTTTTTTATCCCCAAATTACACATCCAACTCTCTGCAGTAAATTCATCTAAGCTCTATATAACTTTTCTTAAATCTGCAAGAGCTGCAAAAACTGCCGTGAGAAGCAAATAAATATAGGAAGGATCCTGAAAGACATTGCCTAAGACTGTGCTGCATTCATTTATTGATCAGTCTTTGATTTTCCAGAAAGTACTATCTTTGGGATAAGCTCTTAGATTTTACCACAAATCCCGTTATATTGACATATAATATTGTTTCTAAGGATGTAACATTATATCACTGCAAGTGTCAGAATAGGTAAGACAGGAACTTTAGCATAACAAAATCTGCTCTGAAGCGGCACAAAACAAGCAAAATTCTACCTCCTCTTTTAAGAGTATTTGGACAACCTGACACGACATTGAGAAGAGTCGCATACATTTTCTTTGCCACAGCCACAACAGGAAGACAAACCTCTTCTTCTAATATGACAAGTAGTGTCTTATCTTCCTTGTAAATGGAGAAATAAGTCCCCGTTGTGGAGTCTTTAAGGATCACTCCGGCACAGTTGTGGAAATTGCACTTGGAAGAGTCTATAAAATCAAAGAATTCATAATACTCACAGGTCCCAGCGTGGGAGCTACAGCATGCCCAGCATTCCACATCAAGTCCCCCCTTCACGCCCCCCCAGAAAGCCTGAAGTTTGATCATGGAAGAGAAGGAGACAGCAGAGCAAGGACCCGTGAGCCCGTGCCTTTTTGAGCGATGTCGGTAGTGCAACTTGTTGCAAGCAGGAAGCATTCTCACTGAGTAATTTGAATGTAACTGCATTGACGTGGAAAGGAAGAGGCAAAATAAGAAAGTCATGAGGCTTATGGTTTGAACACACAAGTTGGAGATGGGTACCCAAAATAGGCCATGACTAGGCGGAAGTTTGAAACAAGCAGGGCAGGTGCCAGCATGCAGGGAGCCATTGAGACAACAAATAGCAACCTTAAGTTACATGATCATAAATCAAACACTGCCTTAGGAAGCAACTGGAAATATTGATCATTGAGAGAAAGAACACTTCAGCATCGACTGCGCCAAAGTTCAAATATCCATTTTGAGATAGATGCGTGTAAGTTTCCATGTAGACACCACTGGATATAATTCTGTCTTTTTTTTTTTTTTTTTTTTAGTTTTTGGATAATTCCTTGCTTCTCTTAGCACTATTCCTTCCTATAAATGAGGCTAACAGCATCAGTCTCACTGGTTTGTTGTAGAGACTTAATTAGATAGGAAACATATGGGCTTAGTATGATATTGGTACATAGTAGCTCACCAATAATTGTTTGAAATGATCTTTAGGTGTATTTGTGGTTTTCCAATCAGAAATGCTAATCTGATTTTAAGGTGACTTTTTGATTTTTTATCCTCCTTGATTCTAAGTTTCTGGGGGAAAAAAGATGAGAAGAAAGCAATAAAAAAGGAGGGCAGTATATGGCATGAGGGTGGAGGAATTACGAGAACAGAATGACTTTCTTGCATTCAGGATGTTTTACTAACCGATTGGACTGAAAAAGCAAATGCCTGACTTTAAGCAGGTGACTATAGAAAGGGCAGACTTTTAAAGAACTAACATATAAGGGATTAATCCAACTCACTATATAAAGAGCTCACTGTTCTCGAAATGTGTCAATTTCTGTGAGTTATTAAAAGAACCAACCCCATTTGGCTAACACTAGAATTTTTAATTACTATTAAGTTACATTACATGTAAGGATGCTGTGTTAGCTAGTATCCAAGATGGGGCTCCAACAAGCCATGCTTCCTGATAGTCATACTTTTGTTTAAGTCTTATGGAAGCTCCTTGACTATAAGCTGACTGTGACTCCATGCTGACCAGCAGAATGCAGCAGTGGTGACACTATGGTCATAATGACCAGAGGCTGGGTCAGAAGAAAATTTGCAGTTTCAAGCTGAACCTCTTGGGAGACTCACTCTTGGAAATCTCCCTCTTGGAAAACTAACACTCTGCTATAAAGACCAAGCCATCTAGAGAGGTCAAGGTAGACAATCCAGGTGAAAGCCCCAAATGAGTTTTAAGTCAGTAGCCAGTGTCAAACACTGACCCTGTGAATGAACAATCTTGGAAGTCCAGCACAATTGAGCCTTAATTGGACTGTAGCTCCTGCCAGAATTTGACTGTACCTGCATGAGATGTCCCAGGTGAGGATTGCCCAGATGGGCCCAATCAATCGATAGAACCAGGCAAAATAATAATAAATTAATGTTTAGTGATCTTATTTTGGGGTAGTGATTTTTGTTTTGTTGTTATTGTTATTGTTTTTAATTTAGCAAAAGATCATAGGAACAGATGCCTATCAAAACTCTTGGCACAGAGTACAGGGTATAAATAAAATGAGTTTGGTTGGTTGGATCAGATATTTATTAGAGAGTTTAATTTTTAATCTGCTATCCAGCTGATGCCAAAACAAACTTGGTAGAGATAAGTGATATGATCTCTCAACAATTTAAAGACGAATACATTACAACTTGTCTAGAATTAAGAGTCATCTCATAATTAATAAGACTGTATAATTTACATTATTTATTTTTCTTTCTTAGAAGTACTTAGGGATCAGTTTCATAATTGATGGCATCATATGTCATGAAATATAACATGTTAAGTAGATGGAATCTAAAAGACTCTTTCTTGGGTCAACTTCCTCAGAATTTTCTGGAAACTCAATTTAAGTAAATTTCTAGTCCTCACTAAATCGAAATGTAGGACCCACACATCTGGAGTTAGACAAGCTTTCCAGGTAATACTTATGTTTAAGGGTGTCTAAGAAACATCGGCCCAGGTAGCAACATCTCTGTACTAAGCTAGAAAATGATATGACCAGACCTATAATACTCTAGCGCCCCACTAATGTCTGTTCATTAGTTGCAATTGACATTAAGCTTTTGGCATTTGTAAAGACTTGAATTAAGGGATTCAATAAAGAGGCTTTAAAAAAATTATCTTACATTTAAAAGAAAAAACTCCACAAAGTTCAATTTCTGTTAGCCTGTCCATAGAAAATTCACTTTAGAGATTGCATGCATCTCCTCCTTGCTACATGTCTTTTCATCTGTTACTGTTATTTCATGGATCCAGTTGCCTACAGGTCATCTGTTCCAAGACATCTCAAATATGCATGCTACATTACATTCCAACATAAAAGATTTAGATATTATAATGATGGGTGTCATAATTTAGTTATATATCCTTGAAGAAAACAAAAATAATTTTCAAATTGAGATGTACAACATTATCAAACTTGTGCAAAACATGCTTCCCAAATTTTATTTATTTTTAGAGTCAGAGTCTCACTCTGTCACCCAGGCTGGGGTGCAGTGGCACACTCCCTGACCTGCGGGGCTCAGGTGATCCTTCTGATTCAACCTTCCAAGTAGCTGGAACTACAGGCACAAACCACAATGCCCGACTTCACTGATTTATTGTAGAGACAGTGTCTTGCTAGCTCACCTGGGCAGGTCTGGAACCCCCAGGGCTCAGGCAGTTCTCTTGCCTCGGCCTCCCCAAGTGCTGGGATTCCAGGTGTGAGCCACCACTCCTGGCCGAAATTTTTCTTTCAATGCTTGAATTGCGTAGGACAGTAAACTTGTTTTACATACATGAAAGAGATGACTCCGGACATATCAAAGTTTCCTATTGCCTAGCTCTTAAACTCTCCCTTCCCAGTCATTCAGAATTGTTGAGGAAAGTGTGATATTAAATTTGACATTTTACACTCTTATCGTCATGTTGCTAGTTACTTGCAGATTCTTTCTGTGCACTGTCGTGCAGCTTGGAGGCACACACACTATGGAGAGGCTTAGCCTTCAGCAGACCCGGTCGAGACACCTTCCACTTGATGAATAACTAAAGCCCTGGCAATCGCTTGAGAGCATTGTAGTCATCTTCATTCGTCACATGAAAAACATGTTTTCTGGAATTTTAGTTTTAGAAGAGCTTGTTTAAATTCTAACTGAGAAGCCGGGATCGGTGGCTCAGCTTGTCATCCCACGCCTTTGGGAGGCTGAGGTGAGTGGATTGCCTGAGCCCATGGGTTCGAGACCCGCCTGGGCAGGCGAGATCTCATCTCTACAATAAATCAAAAAATTAGCCGGGTGTGGTACCACGCGCCTGTAATTCCGGCTACTCGGAAGGCAGAGGCGGAAGGATCGCCGGAGCCCAGCGGGTCGAGGCTGCCGTGGCCGGGAGCGGCCACTGCACTCCAGTCTGGGCGACAGATTGATACTCCAACTCAAAAAAAAAAAAAAAAAAGACACAGACTGAGAGAAAATTTTTTCCAAAAGCATGTCTAATAGAGGACTACTATCCAAAATATACAAATAAGAAAATAAACTGCTTTAAAAAATGGGCAAAAGATCTCACCTGACATCTCACCAAAGAAGATATGTAGATAGCAAATAAAAATATGAAAAAATGCTCAACATCATATACCATTAGGGAATTGCAAATTAAAACAATGAAATACCACTGCACATCCATAACAATGGGCAAAATCCTAAACAATGACAAATTGCTGGTGGAAATGCAAAATGCAGCAGCCACTTTGCAAGACAGTTTGGCAGTTTCTTACAAAACTAAACATACTCTTACCCTATGATCCAGAATCTTACTCCTTGGTATTTACACAACTGATCTGAAAACCTATGTCTACACAAAAACTATGCATATGGTGTTTATAGCAGCTTTATTCATAATTGTCAAAACTTGGGAGCAACCAAGATGTCCTTCAGTAGGTGAATGTAAACTGTAGTATATTCATGCAATGAAATATTATTCAGCACTAAAAAGAAATGAGCTCTTAAGCCATAAAAAACATGGAGGAGGCCAGGCACAGTGGCTCACACCTGTAATCCCAACAATTTGGGAGGCTGAGGCAAGAGGATTGCTTGAGCCCTGAAGTTCAAGGTCAGCCTGGACAACATAGCAAGATCTTGTCTCTATAAATAAAATTAAGAAAAAAAAAAAAAAGACAGAGGAGACAAATGCATTACTAAGAAGCCAGTCTGAAAAGGTTGCATACTATATGATAGTCTGAAAAAGGCAAAACTATGGAGTCAGTAAAAAGATCAGTGGCTGCCAGAGGTTAGAGGAAAGGGATGAATAGGTGAAGCATAGATGATTAGTAGGGCAGTAGAACTATTCTGTATGATACTACAATGGTTGATACATGCCATTATACATTTGTCAAAACCCATAGAATGTATAATATCAAGAGTGAACCCTAATGTAAACTATGGACTTTGGGTGATAACAATGTAGTAACGTAGGTTCACTGAGTATAATAAATGTATTGTTCTAGTGGGGGATGTTGGTAGTAAGGGTGTGGTAGTAAGGATGTTGGTAGTATGTGTGTGGACAGGAAGTGTATGGGAACTCTGCACTTTTTGCTCAATTTTGTGATGATTCCAAAACTGTCCTAAAAAATAGAGTATATTAAAAATATTCCATCACCTGCCTTTTCTCAAATTGCCTCAAGAAAGACTCTAATTCCTGGCACATGTGATAATCATTGATGCTATTCATATTCTGGTTTTCTCTTTCCAAGTACATGCTAGGATAATACTTCCCGCCTCTTTGGTGTTGGGTGTGGCCATGTGACTGGCCGTGGGCAATGAAATGTGACACCTGTCACCTTAGGGTAAAAGTCTTCGAGTTCATATGCAATTTGCTACTTTTCTTCTTCCCACAGTAATAATTGAGGATGCTCCTTATGTGGAGGCTGTCAGCCTGGGTCTCTGAGTGAAACTTTGTAGAACACAGCCCTTCATAAAGTGGTCATGTGTGTTAAGCCCTGAGATGTGAAGGTTGCTAGTTAGAGCACAGTCCAGCCTGCTCTGACTAATACAGTATCTGATATGGAACCTCTAGTGACCCTTGAATAACATAAATAAAAGAGGTAAAGGGAGTGGGATTTTTTTCTTTTTTCAGGCTGGAGTGCAGTGGCACAATCACAGCTCACTCTAGGCTTGCACTCTTAGGTTCAAGCGATCTTCTCATGTTAGCTTCTCCAGTAGCTGGGACCACAGGTGCTTGTCACATGCCCAGGTAATTTATCCATTCGTTTTAGAGATGAGGTATTGCTATGTTGCCTAGTCTGGTCTCAAATTCCTGGCTTCAAGTGATCCTCCCACCTCAGCCTCCCAAGAACTGGGATTACTGACTTGAGCCATTATGCCTGGCTGGGAAGTCGAATTTCAATCTCTCATTTTAACTAATTAATTTAATGTTTATTTGAAAATAGAAGTTTGAATAAAACTTCCATTGGCTTTTATTTTCTTATGTACAATGTTTCTAGTACTAGGTTCATTTTCTAAAAGTTTCAAAGCCACTGCTTTTGACTTCTGCATATATTTTGCAAAACTTTTTAGTGGCAGGGTTAGGAAGAGGTGTTGGTGAAATAATCCATGTAAAAATATGTTTGTTATATAATGCAAGGAAGGAATGTGGAAAGTGTGGCAGAGTTACAGTGGGTGGAAGTATTTTAGCACTTTGCTAATGTGAAAGAATATATCTTATGTAAATATAAAAGTGGCTAAAATTGCTTGATAAAATATTATCTTTTCAGGTTGGGGTTAACCATAGGCACAATGGTAAATTGTTTTCCTTTAGTACTCCAATTTTCTTGATTTTCTACCAACAATTCTCTTCCTTCCTTTTAATTATATTGCAAAAGCATCACCCTATATGAGTGTGTTCATATTTTCAACATTTGATCCACTCGAAGTATAAGGTCATGGAATGTAATATCTTTCTCTTGTGTATCTTCCCTTTTCCCATACTTTTTCTCGACAGCCCTGGTCTTTACATCTTTCTCATTTGAATCTTTTGTCCTCTCTCCCCCTAATTCTTTCTTCTGTTCTGGAAAAGGATAAGACAGAGATAAAGGGAAAGGTGGAAATAAATGCATGTGACAGAAGTAGGTCAAACAGAATAGATTTTATCAAATCTTGGCACATTCTAAATATAGGACATCTGATCCATAAAAGGAATAGAAAATATTCATAGATTAATGCTTTTTTCCTTAACTGAATCTCTTACCTACCTTTTCACTTTATGTTAGCAAAAATAAAGGACATAGAAAAATTTAAAGAAAATAGTAAAACTGGAAGGTTGATAGTTTTGATGTATTTATTGCATTATGTTTGTGTTCTTCCTCTTTTGCATTTCAAAGTCCTTGAAATCCAATGACCTTATTTTTGCTATGAATACACATACACAAACACACACAGTGTTTAACACTTTCTAGATATACTTTCTTTGAACCTTTTTTCTTAAATCCTTTGGTCTAACAGACTATGCAACACCTTTCTCCATTAGGTTCTGCTACTAACCATTAATCTGTTACTCTTGTCTTTCCCAATGGACAGTTGAGTCCATTGGAGGCCTTTGAGTCTGAAGTGTATTTTTGCTATTCATGGTGGTTTCTCCTGCCTTGAAGACTTTGCCAGTTTTTCTCTGCAAATTACCTTTTACTTCTTCTTCAAGGTATGGCTCAAGTCCCATTTCCTCTACCAAGTTGAAAACTTTCTCTAATTACTTTCCATTTGTGCACTATGTAACTGCACATCTGTAATAGGCTGAGTCATGGTCCCCCAAAGATGTCCACATTCAGGTCCTTGGAATCTGTGAATGCTACTTTACATGGCAAAAGGAACTTTGCAGATGTGATTTAATTCAGGACCTTGAGATAGGAATATTATCCTGGATTATACATGTGGGCTTAATGTAATCATAAGGGTCCTTATATAAGGATAGGAGGATCAGAGTGAGAGAGGGGAAGGTGATATGACCATGGAAAAGGAGAGAAAAGGACAAATGATGTGGGGTCATGAGCCAAGGAGAGCTTCAGTTTCCTATAAACTGGAAAAGGCAAATTCCATGGAAGCAGACTCTTCCCTAGAGCCTCCAGAAATAAGCAGCTGTGTTGACACTTTTAGCCCCTGGAGCCTGACTTCAGACTTCTAAGCTCCAGAATTGTAGATAATTGTGTTGCCAAATTTGTGGTAATTTGTTACAGCAGCTAACAGGACAACACATCCTTTACATTCCTCTAGGTCTGCTCCACATAATTTAGCACTTTGTTTTCATGCTCACTAATTCTACCTACCATATATAAATGGTAGAATATAAATTCCTTGTGGAAGGAATCTTTATTTTTCCCTTTTTATTTTTATTCCCCTACAATGTCTAGTCCAATTCTAGATATTCAGATGTTTGGAGTGAATTTTAACATTAGAACAAGGGATTGGGGGCGATGAAAGACATATAATTCAACAAATTGTGTTTATTTCTTTGCAAATTTCAATACTTTGTTTTTGAGCTCTGTGCCACATACAGTGTTCTGTTACATGCATAGCAGTCATTCAATGGAAATTGGAACACAGACGGTATTCAACAAGCACTTGATGCATTGAGCTGACATCTGTAGGGGTGAAGAAGGTAAAGGAGAAAGAGAAAAGCAAGATGAGTCTAGTAGAAAGTCCTTTATGTCTATTTAGCTGATTTTTCACATTAAGTAAAGTTAAAATGCTGAAAAAGAACATTGATCAAAAAAATTTTTTTTGAGTCATAGTCTCACTCTGTTGTCCAGGCTGAAGTGCAGTGGCAAACTCACGGCTACCACACTCTCGACCTGCTGGGCTTCCAAGTAGCTGGAACTACAGGCGTGTGCTCCCACATTCACCAAATTTTTAACACTTTTTCCCGTACAGCAAAATAGAAGATGAATAAAAATAGGCAGAGTGTAAGTTTAATTTCATACATTGAGTTTAAATAACCAGCATTTTTAAGTCCATGTAATATGCTTAATACTATACTAAGAGACAGAGTGATATAGACAACCAATGGGATACAGGTCTAAAGGGCCTCACTAACTACTTGGGAGATAAGACTAACAACCAAGGTTACCAGCAGTTTATCAAGTTCCATATTATGTGACTCAGACTCTAAGTTTATAGATATTTGGAATTAGAGGCTAGAGGATCAATATCCCATTTATTCACTAAGTATTTATTGAGGCCCTATTATGGTTCTTTGTGAATAAGAGTGTATGTCTGGAGTTTGCAATCCAATAGAGGAAAACAAGAATGGATTAGATACTAAGTAGCAGAGGGATGCTTTGTAGTTAATAAAAGGTTATTACTGCAACTTCTGAATGAAGAGAGAAGTGGGATTGAGAATGATTTGAAAGTAAAGCTATTATTTAGGTTAAGCCTTGAAAGATAAGTAGAATTTTGAAAAGAATAGAATATTCCAGGTTGAAGTAGGAGCACCGCAGACATGAAAGGACAGTTTTAGGAAAATGCTCAGATAGAATAAAGGATGCTTCCACTCCATCTTCTCTGTCCTCCCCTCCCCACCCAGCTTCATGTTTTTGACTGAGTTGCCCGCATGGTTTTAATACCTGTTCCTTTTATGACATTTCAGGAATTTCCCGACAAAAAGGATGTCCTATATTTGGTGTTGGGCAAATCCTAGGAACTTACACTTTCCCTATATTAACCTGTGTGAGCAACTGTCAACTTATTGAGGGAGAAATTGTCTAGAAATTTGGGGACACATCAAGTACAGAGAACTTGTTATATTTTGTTTTATGTAAGTATATCTGGTTGAATCAAAATAATTCCAATAAAATATCCAAGAAAATAAATAAAAAAAGATAGATAAAAGAATAAAGGATGCTTGAAGAGTAGTACATTATTATTGCTGCAATAACAAATTACATACACCTAAGACACAAATTTATCATCTTACAGTTCTATATAGGTCAGAAGTCCAACAATGACCTTACCAGGATAAGATCAAGGTGGGCAGGGATGCACTGCATTAGAAAGGGCTTGGAGGGTGGGGGGACATCAGTTTCCTTCCTGTTCTAGCTTCCAGAGGTGACCCACAATGCTGGCCAGAGGTTCCCTTCCTCTAGCTTCAAAGCCAACAATTGTTTCTCTCTAATCATTCTTCACAGTCACATCTCCCTCTAGTCTCTTTTGCCTTCCTCTTTCAGTTTTGAAGGCCCACTGTGATTACAACGGGCACACTTGAATAATCCTGAATAATCTCCCTATTTTAATGTCATACAATTAGCAACCTTAACTGCCCTTGACCTTAACTACTAAGCAACCTAATATATTCACAGCTTCTGGTTTTTGGGCTGTGGACATCTTTCAGGGGCCCACCACAGGTAGTAAAGAGGAGTTAATATTAAGAAGAAAAGAGGCCCAAAGAGAAGGGGTGTGAATGCATTGATAAGGGCAATGGGGAGCCACTGTAACTTTATGAGGCTTAACATAAATGCTTATTTTTTTTGAAGTCAGCTTTGGCTGCAGCACAGAAAATTGTTAGAACAGGCAAAAGTGGGGAGCAACATTAGGAGGCCACCACTACCGTTAAGATGAGAGGGTCTAAGGTAGGGAAGGCATAGCTGATCGTTTTGATCCAATGCTGCCTTTGCTCATTTCTATGTGTTTTCCATCAGAATTCATGACATCATTCCACAGGATCTCAGCAAGTGCAGTTTCTGGTAATGTGGCCGAATTTGTTCAGTAGATACTGCAGCGGAGGCCTTAAATTACTCATCTACAATAAACAAGGGGAGACCGGGATCTCCCTTTGCAAAGTACTGATTAGCAAGACTGAGGCCTACAGAGGGCTAGGCATCGAATTTCTTAATGTTCCAAAGCGCAGGGATGTACACAGTCCCTGTTTGTAAGGTTTTCCCTTAATGCGGAGACATGGAAAAGCCGTGCCGCGCATCAGGGCTGAAGTCCCGTTTTCTACCCAGCCTCCGAGAACCAAGCTTTACTGCTGGCCCGCGTCTGACAGGGACAGCGCTCTTCCGGTCTTCGCGAACCACCCGGCCCAAACCCACCATATCTCCCGCTCCCACCAACTGGGTCGCAGGGACCCAAGCCCTGCACCGCCGAGTCTACAGACACGCCGTTCGGAGACAACTAAGTCGTCAGCACCGGTTCCCCGCAGTACTAAGGGGGAAAGAGCCGACCCTCGGTCACGTGACCCGGGTCCGCCGAATTCCGCCTCCGTCACTTCCGGGTGCGACTGCAGCCTCTGTCCGGCCGGGCGCTGAAGTCCTTGGGTGCCTTCTTGAATCTGACGGCTTACACGACTGCCCCTTTCCTGCTCCCAGTGGGAGGGACATGAGTGTCCCTGGGCCGTTGCCTCCGAATGGGGTCCTGACAAGGCCACCCGACAGCCTGGAGACCGGGGAGCCGACGCCAGGTACGTCCTGTCGGGTGGGACTGGTGGCCGAGGCTGGGTGAGAGGGGCCCGGACCTGAGTGGGTGGGACTCCAGAGCCACCCCGAGGGAGTGAGCTGCTTTCCGCGTTGCGGCCCCGGGGCCCTGCCCCCACCCCGCCCCGTGCGGAAGTGGGGAACTTCGCCGACCTCCCTGCCTAGAGGAATGGGCGGGAGCCGAAGTCCCAGGGAGAGCGGTGTGGTGGGGTGCGTTTGGAGACGGTTGGTAGTGAAGTCATTTGGAGTTTATGTATTGACTGTGGCACATCGTTGGCTCTTTGTCCTACAGTAGCGGTTGGGGATGAATTTACTAGAAGGAAAACAGGTTTATGATTCAGAGAAGTGATGGATCCAGTATTATTGACTACCCACTCATGAAATGCTCTGGTTTGCTTGGTGACATTACTTCATCTCTATTTCTCCAGAGGAGATTTAGGTCCTCATACCCCAAGGCAGCCATTGATTGGAATAAATTAAATTGCTCTGCACCCAAAATAGTAGTATTTATGTATTATTTTGGGAGAATTGAGAAAAGAGTCACTCAAAACATTTTCTGTGTTTTCTGGTTCAGATGAGGAACTCTGAATGAGAAAGGCTATGCAGGGCTTTGGGCCTGCCTTTTCTTTTACTTCTTGATTCAGAAATGTAGGGGTTACCCCCAGATAATGCTCTCAGCACTTTCCTGGTCATGCTTTTCCTCAACGATCTCCTCTTCACTCTTCATAAGGTGCTTCAATAAAAATGACTTCCTTGTGTATACTAGTATTTGCAACTCGGTCTCCTAACTCTTGCTGGTCCTTTAATCTGCTTGCTGGGTACTTTGACATTGTTGTTTGCACTAATCTCACATAAGGCATGTACATAAATAAAAACATGTCTGATCCTGTTAGTGCCAAATCATACTGACCTGATACTTTGAAGTTACTTTGGACTCTTTCCTCTCTCTTTCCACTTCTGTTTAATCTAGGGAGTGGTCCCCAGCCTTTTTGGCATCAGGGACTGGTTTTGTGGAAGACGGTTTTTCAACCATGGGCGTGGGGGTGGGAGAAATGTGCAGTCAAACCTCACTGCTATTGTTAATCTGTATTTGCAGCCGCTCTCCAGCTCAAGCATTACCGCCTCAGCTCCACCTCAGATGATCAGGCATTAGATTCTCAAAAGGAGTGGGCAACCTAGATCCTTCATGTGCGCAGTTTACAATTTGTGCTGCTATGAGAATCTAATACCGTCATTGATCTGACAGCAGAGGGAGCTCAGACAGTAATGTGGAGGATGGGGAACAGCTGTAAATACAGGTGAAGCTTCACTCGCTTGCCTGCTGTGGGCCCTTGTTCCTAATAGGCCATGGACTGGTACTGGTTCGTGGCCTGGTGGTTGGAGACCCTGATATACAGAGGGTACCAAAAAACTGTATACACATTTTAAGAAAGGAAAAAAAATTGTATTAAAATGGCAATACTCAATATATACCTATAACACAAGATGAATACAAGTCACGTTTGACTTCCGCAATTATACATTGTTACCATAATTCATTTCAACTTTGAAAAGTAATACATAGATAACATCTCTTAAGTGTGTATACATTTTTTTGGCACCCTGACCCATGGTAATGAAAGACATGAGACTAGATGAGATTCCTGAGGGAGAAAATGTAGACAGAGTCTAAGAGAAAGAGCCAATGACTGAGCCCTGGAGCACTCTCATGTCTAAAGTCAGGAGGAACGAGCAAAGGAGACTGATACCAGTTTATGGTCCGGGGTTGGGAACCCCTGATCCAGGGGATTCTACTGTATCATGTCCATCTCCTCTTTGTAGTTTCTTCCTTAACATGGCATTTGTAAAGCTAGGCCACCTCCATTCTCTTGCTCTTTGAACCCATCTATCCTACTGCTGTCTCATCACTACCACAAAATGAAGCTCCAGTCACATAATTCCTGTGCTCAGAAACCTTAAATGACTCCTCATGACTTACTAATGAAAGTCCAAATCCATTGACTTATTCTAGGACCCTTACAGGCTGGCCACATGGTCTTATAACTTACTACAGTACTGTTATGCTGCATATGCCCCTTGCTCCAGTCACCTCAAAGTATCTCCCTTTCCAGAGAGGTCCTATAAGGTATTTCCACCTTTCCTCAGTCTGCTTCCTTTACCCATCTTGCATCCCTTGCACTCCTGCCATAGATTTCTTCCCCATTTGGAAATAGTCCACAGATTGTTGGTGGGAGTGTAAATTGGTGCTATTTCTTAGGAGGGCAGTTTTGCAACGTCGATTTAAAAATGTGTAAACCCTTTATCCCAATAGTTTACTAAGAGTTTATCCTACAGAAACAGTGACACTAGTATGCAAAGATAAGCAAGGAAGCTCACTGCAGCATTGTTTGAAATAGCAAAAAGTGGAAATAACTTAACTCACCTATAGTGGACTGGCTAAACAAACTATAGTAGAATTGTATTCTGTTAAAAAGAACGTAGTAGATCCATATATGTTGATATGGAAAGATATCTAAAGCATATATTTAAAATGTTGCAGAATGTTATTAGTAATATTTCATTTGTAATAAAACAGTATATGTATAGGTATGCAAAGACAGTTTCTGGAAGCCTTTGTAAGAAACTTGAGAGTGACTCCTGCTGGAGTTAGGGGGTGAGAAGGAGTATTTTTACTTTTCAGTTTGTGCTCCATCTCTGTAGTGTTTTAAATTTTTTTTTTTTTGAGTTGGAGTCTCCGTCGCCCAGACTGGAGTGCAGTGGCACACTCCCGGCCACCGCAGCCTCAACCCGCTGGGCTCCTGTGATCCTTCCACCTCAGCCTTCCAAGTAGCCGGAACTACAGGCACACGCTACCACGCCTGGCTAGTTTT
Source organism: Tarsius wallacei (assembly GCA_963574415.1). NCBI lineage: Eukaryota > Metazoa > Chordata > Mammalia > Primates > Tarsiidae > Tarsius > Tarsius wallacei. The sequence goes on along the minus strand of CAUYQG010261393.1, from coordinate 11,225 downwards.
TGATTTATTGTAGAGACGAGGTCTCACCAAGTTGCCTGGGCGGGTCTCAAACCCGCGGGCTCAGGCAATCCACTCACCTCGACCTCCCAAAGTGCTGGGATTACAGGCTAAGCAACTGAGCCCGGCCTATGTTTTAAATTTTTATAGTGAGTAACACCCAAGTAGGAAAAAAAAAAAAAGCTCAATCCATTCTTTGAGCCTCAGCTCAGATGCCCACACTACCTGCAGGAATCATTCTCAGACTTCATTAGTGAAAGTGATATCTCTCCCCTGAATTTCCATGTCATTTTCTGTTTCTCTAATGACATTTCTCATATTCTACGATTCTTCTGTATTGTGCCCTTCCAGGGATGGGGACCTGCTTTATTTATTGTTGTAACCTCAGAACCGGTACACAATATAGATGTCCACTAAGTGTTTCTTAAATGAATAAAGTGAGGACGTTCCCTTTCTCCTTCTTTAATTTTCCAAAAGAAATTACCTTGAATTTAGTAACTCAGTGTATATAAAAACATGAGTAATTGAGACTCATCCAATAATTCACCAGAAGATTGGGATGGGAGAGGAGGGTCTGTGAGTTAAAATGTATCTATATTATAAATGAAGTGAATTAGTTGTCATTCCTTAATGTTGAAATGTCCTTTTATTTGAGTGTTTCTATCATAAAACATAAAAAAATTATGTTTTCTAGCTGGGCATGGTGGCTCATTCCTGTAATCCTAGCATTTTGATTGACTGAAGTGGAGGATCGTTTGAGATCAGGAATTCGAGACCAGCCTGGGCAACATAGACACCCTATCTCTATATTAAAAAAAAAATAGCTGGATTTGGTGGCACATGCCTGCAATCCCAGCTATTTGGGAGGCTTAGGTGAGAGGATCACTTGAGTCCAGGAGTTTGACGCTGCACTGAGCTGTGGTCGTGCCACTGCACTCCGGCCTGGGTGACACAGCGAGACCCTGTCCCTAAAATTAATAAATAAATATGTTTTCTGTATTTTCTTAAAGAAAGTTGCTGTTTGTGTTGTTACTGAAATCAGGCCTCAAGCAAATGGCATAATTGGCAGATATAATTTATTCACTTCTTATTAAGTGGTACATCAGTGGCACAACCCTAAGTGCTCCACTTTACCCAGTATGTTTTCACTTTATGTGTAGAGTGCTTCAGTTTCTAGTTAGCTCATATCTGTTGGAATGTTGCCTTACAACTGAAGTTTGTTCATGTGTTTCTCTGGGTTAAAATAAAAATTATATAATTTTATTTAGATTTTCAAAAAGCTTATTTTTAATGTGACAGCATGTTTTTTTTCTCAGTCTTGCCAAAACTTAAGTCTGTGGCAAAAACTGTACCTATAAATGTACTATAAGCAGTGTGTTGTGATGAATGTATTCTAATATAGTGATCTAATTTGATGTTACTGATTGAAGAGAGATATTTCAGAGTTTAATATTAATCATAGTTTTAGAGTGCAGTTTTAGTAAAGTGACTATCTCACTTTTTTCCTCATTCTACGAGGGGAGACCTCCAAAAATCTGGAATTATTTTCTGGAGGGCAGGCCCCCTGTAGTATAGGCTTCCCCCACTAGGTAAATTTTCTAAGAACCCATTGACATCAGTGTACCAGCTAGTATTGTTGTGAGAGGCAGTGTTTGGCTTCAGTGAGGTTTTTTTTGGTGATCCTTTCAATGCATTTGCCCATTTCATGATGGCTGATTTATGAGCACACCTGCCCACATTGCACTGAGTGTGTTCAGCAGTTTTTGATCAAAAAATGGCATAACCCCCATGCCTCACCCTCCTATCCTCCTAACCTCATCCTGAGCAACTATATTTGTTTCCCTGGATAAAAAAAAGTCGTCAAATGGAAACGTTTTGCCCATGTGGAGGAGGTGAAAAAAAAAAAAAATGGCAGAAGCACTAAAAGGCATCAAAATAGACAAGTTCGAAAACTGTTTTGAGCAGTTGAAAAAGTGTCTTAATAGGTGTATTACATCAAACTGGGCGTACTTTGAAGGTGACTGATGTTTAAACATGTAAGAATAAATACACAATTTTTTATAAATAAACTCCAGTTTTGGGGTCTCCCCTCGTAAATAATTGATTCTGTTTTACAAACCGTTAATTGAACCCTCCTATTTAGAAATTGTTTTGGCCAGGTAAAGTGGCTCACACCTGTAATCTCAGCACTTTGGGAGGCCAAGGCAGGAGAATTGTTTGAGCCTAGGAGTTCAAGACCAGGTTAAGAGACTTTGTCTCTGCAAAAAAAAAAAAAAAAAAAAAGCCAGTTGTGGTGGCACATGTCTATAGTCCCTGCTACTCAGGAGGCTGAGATGAGAGGATCACCTGAGCCCAGGAGGTCGAGGCTGCAGTGAACTGTGATTGTGACACTGCACTCCAGCCTAGGTGACAGAGTGAGAACCCCCTGACTTAGAAAAAAGAAAAAAAAAAAAAAGGAAATTTTACTTGTTTTTCTTGGTAGAAACAGTGATTAATGGGTATTCATCTTAGACATTTTTGAATGCCTGACACAAGGCTTACACTGTTATTATTCAAAGGAAAAGAATGTGTTGTCCTCCCTGGCATCAGGTCTAGATTTACACACAAGACAATTATCATATGCTATTTTTTATGGTAAATTAAGGTGCTGAATCTTAGGAGAGGAGAAATTCTTAGAAAATTCATTTCCTCCCTAACAAATAACAAAACAACCCCCTCTTATATGTAAATAATATATCAACTATATGCAAAATGAATGTTGACCTATATTTTTGTTTCCATAGAATTGAAAACATATTGTTTCTGTGATAGATCATGTGATAGATCACTGAATATTATAGACTCTAATAAGCGGACCCTGAACATTTACCTTAATATTACAAGAAAGGGATTGGCAGTAGTGGGACACTGCCGGGTGCAGGGGGGAGGCACATAACATTAATAAGGGTATCCAAACTTCAGCTATACGATGATCATTTATGTACTTAAGCCTGAACTGTACCCCACATCTTTAAAATTAAAAAAAAGAAAACATTGTTTAGGCATTATACTTATTTATACACTTTCCGCATGCTTTTGAAAGCAACAATGCTTTAGCTCAATGACTGTTACCTGCTTTTCAGCTTCAGGCTGCTGTAATAATCCACTGAGAATCATAAATCCTCTGCCCTGAAAAGTACATAAACATACAGACCTTTGTGTATGTTAGTATTCTTTTACCCTAGACTTTATCTTGTATTAACAGCTCAAAAACATTTTTTGAGTATTCATAACACATTTTTTAGAGGAAGCTCAGAAGGTAAAGTTTAAAAAGAAAAGAAGGATACTGGTAGTTGGGAGAGTGGGTATGTGCTCTCAACACCACTGTGGGCCTCTGTTCTACCTCCCATTCCCCAGACCCCTTTTAATAACTGTCAATTTAAAAGCTTCCTAAATCTGACTTGTGCTTGGGGACAGGTTTAAGTGACACTTCTCCAGATGAAGGGTTAATAGAGGACTTGTCTATAGAGGACAAAGCTGTGGAGCAACTGGCAGAAGGATTGCTTTCTCATTACTTGCCAGATCTGCAGAGATCAAAACAAGCACTCCAGGAACTCACGTAAGTTAACAAAAAACGCTTCTTTCCTCTCTGACATAGTCATAATTTACTGTATAATTGTATATGGTATTAAGGTATAATATTGTATAGCATTCAGTCATTCTTGAGTATTTCTATATCTTTAGTAATAGCAAATGGACATAGGGGAGTACATAGTAATCTAAATGTAAAAAGTGGGCTATGTGCAGTGGCTCACACCTATAATCCCAGCTCTTTGGGAGGCCAAGGCAGGAGAATTGCTTGAATCCAGGAGTGTGAAACCAGCTTAGGCAACATAGCAAGACCTTGTTTCTACAAAAAATCAAAAAATTAACTGGGCATGATGGTATGCACCTGCAGTCCCAGCCACTTGGGAGCCTGGGGCAGAAGGATCGCCTGAGCCCAGGAGTTCGAGGCTGCAGTGAGCTGTGATCATGCCACTGCATTCCAGCCTGGGTAACAGAGTGAGACTAACTAGATAAATAAATGTAAAAAGTGAAATTTCAGAATACTCCTGAAATGTTTGATCTTTTGTTAAGAAGTACCCTTAAATCTTACCTTAGACTCTGATTTAGATAAGATTGCTTTAGTTCAGTGACTGTTACCCACTTTTCAGCCTCAGATCCTTTGAATAATTCCTTGAAAACTATAACTTCTCTACTTATTTTGTTATTATTTTATTATTATTTTATGTATTATTTTAAGTGTTGCCTATTGGGGGTTGATACAAGGTGGATATACACCTGTTTCTGAATAGAGTTGAAAAATTGCCTCCATAAAAATCACACTTGTTTTCAGTTACTTGTTCAAATGAATTGCCAGAGATCCTTTTTTTCCCTCCCCTGGAGTTGTCACCCAGACTGAGTGCAGTGGCTTGGTCATGGCTCATCACAGCCTCGACCTCTTGGGCACAAGCGATCCTCCTTCATCAGCCTCCTGAGTAGCTGGGACTTCAGGTACGTGCCACCACACCTGGCTAATTTTTTGATTTTTTTTGTAGAGATGAGGTCTTGCTATGTGGCCTATGTTGTTCTTGAACTATTGGGCTCAAACAATCCTTCTGCCTTGGGCTTCCAAAGTGCTGGGATTGTAGGTGTGAACCATCGTACCTGGCCTGCCAGAGATTCTTAAATATCTTTTTTGAGAGGACTTGTTTGATTCTCATTAAATAATTCTACTAGCTAAATAAAGGATTGGAAGAGATGTTAAGAGAACCGGATATGGTAGGACAGAACCCCATAAAGTGGGATCAGTATACATAAATGTACACTCTGATTTCTTTAGCTCCCATTCAGAGACAAGAGACTTAGCTCCTGCTTTCTGGGTCATGACCTCTCTGGATTGCCCAGGCTGGCCTGTCTGTCATTTTTTTCTCTGGTGGTCAGCTTTAAACAGGCTATGAACTGCTGCTCTAAGACCTACCCTTTGAAAACTTACTTCAGAAACCTTTATTAGGGCAAAAGGAGAGGAACAGTCAACAACTATGTTTATTTTGTAGTTGTTAGTAAGTAATGCTATAATCTTTGGCATTAAGGTGCTAAATCAGTATAAAAGTGGTACTGAGAGTTCTAAGACTACATGAAGTTAGGAAGTTGGCAACATAATCTGTTTTCTGCTAGTCCCAAGCAAGATTTAAAAAAAACCCCACCCCATGATATGCCTTGTATTTTGATGCAAGTCAGTCCTTGTTGCAAAAAAGTCAAAGATTTTGTAGGGGAGTTTGGATGAGATGTAATAGACTGGAGGAAGGTAAAGAACTCTGCAAGCAAAATGCATCTAGAATAATACTTTACTTGCAGGCAGTTGAGAATCAAGGTTTAATTGCAGAATTTATTGGTGATATTTTCTAAAATTTAGTGTTTTGGATAACCCTACTTATCTTCCTAGGCACCCAGACAACGACGAGGTAGTAAACCCTGCTGCTGTTTACTACTGAATGTACCACTTGCCCAGGATTTTATTGAACATTTCTCAATCTTCATACCAACCTTATGACGTTTCTAATATTATCCTAGTTTACAGTTGAGGAAAAGAAAAGCTAATCAACTTAAAAATATTACACAAATAGTGATAGAATTAACTACTGAATATGATGAATTAGTAGTTATTATACATCTTGAGTGTTAAGAGATGCAGATTTCAGAGAAAGGAAAAAGAGAAATGTTTCCTAGTAGCTGCTTCTTTCCCCCATCTCTCCACAAATTTCACTGTTGATAAAGATGTGGGGGAAATTGGACTGCCCTGAGAGGTGCCTGGGTTCTAGACCTGGCTATATCATCAAACCTTTAGTAAGTTGCTTCACCATAATAGAAACAAAGTCCACAGAGGTAAAGGAGAAGGTAGTAGGTAGAAATTAAGTTTATTTTGTAGCCAACAATGAATAAGAAAGACCAAGAATAAAGTTTAGCTTTATATGCAAAAAAGGTTATAAATATTCTTTTATATGTATTTCTCATTTTAAGAACATTAGAAAGTACAAAAAGGAGGTTCTGGAATCCAGGCCCCTGGATTCACTGGCCTCCATTGAGCTCCCTTTGAGATAATCCAGGCTTAGATTACCTTCCAAGGAAATACTTTTTTCTCAGAGAGGATCATTCCTCAGACACTGCATCAAGGCTTCATAAATGTATTTACTGCAGATTACACAAAGAGCTTCAAGAGAATTTAAGTTTAATAATCTTTTCTGCCTTGCTGTATTACAGCTAAACATTCTTTGGCATGTTCTTTGAGAGTGGCAAGACTTATTGGGAAAGCACTGTACTTACAATTACATTTTAATAATAAAGCATACAGATCAGGACTAGCCAAATAAAGAGACACATAGGGCAAGGTCTGTGAGGGTCCCAAACCCAGAGCTTCTGTGTCTTCTCCCAGTGAAATTCAAGTGTGTTACCCTCCTAGCCATTAGCGTGTTACCCTCCTAGCACATCAGTTTGTTCATTAACCAAGAAACTCCACTGATGTTTTGGTGTCTAGAGTTTTTATTAGGATTTTATTAGTTAGGTATATTGATTGAATAATTAGCCACATAATTGAACTCATTTCAGCCTGATCACCTCCTTGGAGGTTGGGCTGATATCACATGGCTCAAAGCCCCAGCCCTCTAGTCACTTGGCTGGACTTTCTGGCATGACCACTCCCTATCCTGAAGCTCTAGGGACCTACCATGAGTCACCTCTTTATCATAAACTCAGATGTGGTCCAAGGAGCACACAGATAGCAAGACTTCTACCACTTGGGAGATTGCAAGGATAAAAATTGTTATTTTCTTATTATTGAGTTTTAAGAGTTTTTTGTATTTTTTTATACAGGTCTTTTATGCATTTCAGCAATTTTTTTTCTTTTTCTTTTCTTTTTTTTTTTTTTTTCCGAGTTGGAGTCTCACTCTTCGCCCAGACTGGAGTGCAGTAGCCACTCCGGGCCACTGCAGTTTCGACCTGCTGGGCTCCGGCGATCCTTCTGCCTCAGCCTTCTGAGTAGCCAGAATTACAGGCATGCGCTACCATGCCTGGCTGATTTTTTGATTTATTGTAGAGATGAGGTCTTGCCAATTTGCCCAGGTGGGTCTCGAACCCATGGGCTCAGGCAATCCACTCACCTCAGCCTCCTAAAGCATGGGATTACAGGCTGAGCCAACGAGCCTGGCTTACTCTAGCTTTTCAAACATTCAAGAGTACACTATGCACCTTGAAATGCAGCATTCGATGCGGGAAGTCTGGGACAGGGCTGCTAACAGTCTCCAGGATATGTCATGTAGAAGGGCAATTGCTAGTAGAAACTTTGCTACTCAGAATGGGGACCAGCAACATCAGCAACACCTGGGAGCTCATTAGAAATTCAGAACCCCAGGCTCCACCCCTGTGGAGTCTAAAAATGAATGCTAACAAGAGCTCAGATGATTTTGAAGCTTGTGAAAGTGTGAGATGCACTGTGAACCCAGCACATGTTAAAAGAGGAGTGAGTGGGATAGTGAGGGAGTTCAAAACTGAAGTGTCTGAGCAGAGATGAAAGGAACTAAAGATGGTTAACTGGAGGAGAGAAGAAGGAACTAAGGAGGCATGCCTCCATGCCTCAAAGCCTGGAAGGGCTGCCCTGAGGAAGAGGAAAGGGACTGAAGGAAAGAAGGTGAGAAGGACTCATTTCCAGGTCCAGCAGCTGTCGTGGTGGGTCTCCCCAGGGCTGTGGGAGTTGCACTTCCTATCTAGTCTGAAAGGACAGACTCCTTTAAATATGGTTGAAGGGATTTAAGCATTGTGAGGATTCAGTGACATCTATGATTCCTCACTACTCTGAAATTCTGAGTCTCTGAGACTGAAGTGGCAGGATGGTAGAGTCACCTGGAGCTGCAGTCAGTGCCTGTGGAGCTGAGGAGAAACATACCTGGACTTGGGTTTGAAGTCAGAAAAACCGTAGCATTGATATAGTCCGTGGAACACATGACTGCGCCTTCACTCACCAATGAAACCTGAGAGGCAGGGAACTGGGAGGAAATAAGTTTATTTCTGAATTTGGAATTCAGGGAGATAAGCCAGTATAGATACCAAGACCCGCTCAGCTCTTGGATTTTACAATATGTATTTAAAGTCTAAGCATTGAGGTTTGCTATTGATTAACATCAGACATCAGACTACATGATTTACAAAGCATTTTGTAAAATTCCAGTTTCAATTGTGTTTTGTCAATTATCACATTCATTATCTGCGTATTCTTGGTACCCATTACTGGGAACCTGTAATTTTAGTTTATCAGTAACTCTAAGTAGATGTGCTGGTGGAACTTACTGCAAAGTGAGACATATATTATTAGCCAATGGGTACAACAAAACAAAAGTGTACTGGTTATGGTTACATGATTAATATAATTATATTTCTAACTATTGATCGCAGGGACGAATAACCTATTTTACTAACTATGTGACTACAGCCATGGGGTCTGTGACTCAATCTGTTTCAGGGAGGGTCAGCACAGTCATGATTCTAAGGAATGCAGGTGTGTGCAGGACAGTAACCCTAAGTGATGCAACATTAGTAGTAGTAGAGGGCTACCTTAAGAGGGTGTTTTTAAGAGGGTCTCTTCATCAGTGTCTGGGATTAAAACTGATAAAAATCAACCTAATCGAAGGAGGTGTCCACGGAGGAGAGCTAAGTAACTTACACAAATGTGCATAGGAGGAGACTCTGGACACTCCCAAATCGGGAAGGGGTGACCCCAAAGCCTCCTCCCCCATCATGTTGTGATCTGATAGCTGAGGTAATGTCATGTGAGCAAATGACCCCAAATCCAGCAGAAGTGACTTCAATGTTCTCTTCAGGCCCCAAAAGCCCCTCACCTATTGTGCTGTGATCTGATATCTGAGGTAATAATGTGTAAGCAAAAGACCTGTAGGCTGTAATGAGCAGGAAAGCAGGAGTCAGCAGGCTAAGGATTAGAGTGTGGGGCATTTATCTTGCACGGGTCAGAGGTAAGGAGCTCTGGTTCAGGTGACCTTTACACAGAAACTGAAACTGAGAGGGTGACGAGCACATCATGGCTTCCTTGGGTGGCAGGACTAGAGTCAAGTTATTTCAGGCAACACAGGACCATTATGAGCAAACGTCAAGAGGAGCACCTGGGCCCCAGGTGGCTCCACAGATATGTCAGCAGCCTGACTATCTAGATCTTTCTTCTTGGCTTTCATATGACTCAGTTTCTCTCTGTGCCTTTGTGTCTCTGTTATCTCTGCCAGTTGGTTCTCCAGCCTCTTTGCAGCTTCCACAGGCTTGGGCAGTGGCTAGAGGACAGGCCCAGGAGTTGGCAAAGGGCCCCTGGGGCAGCATGTTGAAATCCTCTTTATAAAAGAGGAGTGTAGAGAGCACCTTTGACATAAGTAACTCCACTTTAGAAAAAGACTTCATCTTACACTTTAAAAGGCATCGTGCCAACAGGGCCCTGCTGTTTTGCCTAATCAATAAGGGCTGCATCTAATTAGATAATGACATAACCAAACACACTCCCCCACTACGAGTCCTCACCAGAGGACTTTGTGGCCATAAAAAGAGGACTTGGCCAGCTTGAAAAGGACATCTTAACAGACACTATTTTGCTATATTTTTGTGATAAGCTCCCGACATCTGCCACCAAAGGCTCAGCTCACATCAAAGACTCTTCTTTGTAAGACACACTAACAATTGCTTCTGTTTAGGAAAATTTCTTCTGTTCACTTCGCTCCCCATACACTGGTTTGTTTGCCCTTTTCCTTATCCTTTTTCTCTTGATGTTAAATGTTATTTTCTTTGTTGTGGAATATTTAACCTGGAGAATTTATATATTGATTAAGCATACTATTATGTATGGTTTGTTATACTGACTGACTTGTGTAGTGTCTTGAGCCTGTGTGCTTATGTCTGTAACTACTGAATGAAAGGGAAAGTATTGCTCCCTTGGGAAGCAAGGATTGCTCCCTTGGGAACTCCACGTAGCTGCTGGCTTTTATGATTAAGACAGCATCAGTCAAATATGACATTGTGGAAAGAGTAAAATGTGTGTGGACCTGGTTATCTCTGACTCTGCACCACTCATGTTAGGGAGGTGGCCTAATTCCTAACTCTGCTAGACTAGATGGAGACCTTTGGCAAGTCACACTTTTTCAGCCCAGAGATACTGCACTTGCATATTAAACACCCAGGCACATTCTTCTCTTCCACAAAAGAATTTCCTCTCCCCTAATTTTTTTGAAACGTGAAACCCTCTCAGGCAAGCATGCTTTTTCTTTACTACCAAGAGGGAGAAAATCAGTGAACTAGTTTCACCAAGGGGCCAGAGCTTCTTTGAGGAGCTTTCTCTGCTGCCCCTGCCCCTCCCCCAGGGAGGCTTGCCCCGGGCTTTCTCCTTGGTTGGGGGTATATCCAGGCAAGGGCAGTGCACAGAGAGGTGGGAGGGGGCAGAGATCACAGCAGGAATGGGCCCAGGACGTGCTCAGCCTTCCTTAGAAACAAATTATCAAGTCATGAAGTAGGTTTCTCAGGTCTTATTTGTACAGGATGGTTTGGACTGCCTTAGCCAGCTCTTGGGAGAGGCACATCAGAAGGAAAAACAGTGGAAGGTGCTGGAGCAATGGGTCCTTGCCTTCGTCAGCTGGTAGGGGTGAAGGAAACTGACACAAACTGAGTGAGTCCCTATTATCAACTGGGCTGTGTTCTTTACATTTATAATCTCGTTGAGTCCTCATAAAAGCCTCAACTGAGAGATGAGTAACTGGCTCACAGAAGAGGAATGACTTGCCTTAGGTTACACACCCAGTGAGTGGCAGAACTGGGGTTTCTGGGGCTCTCTTCCATTCTGCACAGGTGCCTTCTTAGAGGCTTGGCCACCTGTGGGAGGCACTTCCTGTACAGGTGCTTTTTGTTGGGAGGTGTGGGGATAGGGTCTCTGTCCCTAGGCTATAGTGCTGTGGCACTATCACAGCTCATCACAGCCTTGACTTTCTGGGCTCAGACGATCCTTCCACCTCAGCCTTCTGAGGAGCTGGGACTACAGGCATGCACAATCATGCCTGGTTAATTTTTTGTTTTGTTTTTTGATTTTTTTGTGGTGACAGTATTTTGCTGTGTTGTCCAGGCTATATACAGATGCCTTAACTAACTGCTGGGACACGTAGGAACACTCATTTATT
>CAUYQG010261390.1:0-19034 GCA_963574415.1 Tarsius wallacei | reverse complement strand
TTCCTATCTAAGGGAGACGGGCGTAGTGGGGTTATGTTTCATAATCACGGCTTTGGGTCTCTGGTGGTCCGTTGCCCAGATAGTGATTTTACCCCATTCATTCACAATCTGGGCAACGGACCACCTGAGACCCAATGCCTACCGCTACACAATATGTCCACGTAAAGAATAATTATGTGTACCCTTTGAATCTAAAACAAAATTGAAAAAGACATCAAAAGAGGAAAAAGACACCCCTCCGCCAGGATCTTCCCTCCGGAAAGGATCGGAGGCTGCAGCCAGTTGCAAAAGCCACGCCCGCCCGCACCCGGTTCGCCCGCACCTCCGCCGCGCAAAGCACGCCGGGCCGCCGCGGAGCCTTACGCCGTCTCCAGGGCAACCAGCCGGCACGCGGTCGTCATGGAGACCGGCGGCGCCGCGAGAGCTAAGCCGAAGGACCGCCTGGGGCTCGCCCACGCCAAGATGCTCCGCCGAGGCTGTAAAGCCTCGGAGAGGCGGAGACGCCCGAGCGCCAGCCTTAGCTGGCGGCAAGACCAGGCGCTGGGCAGCAGTATCTACCTCCTACGACAGATGGGCCCCACCGGCTTCCTGCTGCGGGAGGAGGAGCCGGAGAACAGGGAGTTCCGAGTAACCACCCCACTTCCCCAGCTCACTTCCGCCCCCGTCTGGTCTCCCAACTCAGGCCCACCCAGTGTGTTTAGCCCCCTCCCAACCTGATCCCTGCGGCTGCTTCAGCCTCACCCCAAGGCGCACCCCAGCGAGTATCCCAGACTCTCAATACGTGCACACTCCGGACGGAAATCGTATTTGTTAGCAAAGTTTATTTTTTGGAGGTTAAGATCTTAAATTGTAGCCAACTCTTGTAAAACGACGGTTCTTGATCTTTAGACTTGAAAATGTCACAGGCCTTATATGAATATTTGTTTTACATTAAGTGCGTTCTTGGATCCGTTGTTAGTGGTCACCAGTCCTGTAAATCAGACGAAGTGAAAATTCTAGTCTGCTTACATACTGAAAATATTTGCTAAAGAAATAAAATCGGTTTTCCTTTACACTTCACTTTGAAACCATAGCAAGGCCCTACAGAAGGACGGTTTGAAAGGTGATACCTTAGAACTTTGCTGAAAGACCACAGATTTTTCATATTTGCTTATTCCATCCTCACCAATCAAAAATCAGCCACTGTACTACCTTCCAGGAGTGGACTTAGGAAATTTTAATTTAGTGTCACGCATTTCAATATCTGAGTAAAATTTACTGGTCTGTGTTTATTTAAAACATTTTTTACTTTGTTGTTTACAGTACTTACTGTGTTTAATAAATTGCTTTAGTCAATATAGTCTTAATAACTAGTCCTCTAGAATAAAATTAAGTTTAATAAGGTAAGTTCTCCAACTCAAGTGCACCAAACAAAAATTGAAAATGAGCAATCTGACAATAAGGTATTTAGGTTCACCCCAGGGTGGAATTTCCCTACAGTAAGGAATTTATAGGGGTTTTGTTGTTGTTGTTGTTGTTGTTGTTGTTGTTTAGCTTTTAAAATTAGATTTATTTCACCTACCAGAATACAGGACCCTTAAAACCATCTTAATTGATCATGCAAGTTGTTAACCAAGGCAAAGAATAATAAAGTGAAAAATCAGCCCAGAAACTGGTATCAAGGGTTAAGATTTTTCAGTTGCTTCTAGTCAACCTATGCAATCACCTGAACTAAATATACTCTTCAAATCTCTTTAAGTTATATATTAACTTAATTTTGCACTAACTCTAAAATTTAACTGGTGTGTTTTTTTTTAAGTGTGCATTTTTCTTTTAAAGGTTTTTCTAGGAAATCCTCATGTTTGTAACTGTTCCACATTTCTGAAAGGAGGGGAACTTTGTAAGCATATATGCTGGTGAGTAAATTACTTTTTAATGAAGACCTTCCATAAAGGAACATTTTGGTGTGGTACATATTTTGCCTGTTTCATGAACAAATTTTTCATGGGAATTAAGGAAATTAGGTGTTGGGGGAAATATAAAAGTAAAATGGTCATAGCTTAGCAATAAACTTTTCAGTATTTCATTTTATTCTGAAAATTGAGTAAGGCTTAAACTGAGAAATATGTTAAAGAAAAAAATCAAATTTTAGATTCTTATATGTACAAATATGAAATCTAACTATAAGACAGGATGAAAAGCCCTGATTCACATCACTGATGATAATTATTGTTTTTATTTTGAAACATTAGTGTGCTTCAACAAATTGTGTTTCCCAAAAAACATTTTCTTGAATGTCAATTTTTCCATCTTCCATGCATATACATAAGAATTTAAAGTATTTACCCCTTCTACACAGACCTATGTTGGTTGGGTTTCAGAAAAAAAAATTTTCAGTGAACGTTTGACTATGAATCTTTCAGAATAGAATTAGAACTCTACTGAAGATTATGTCTATGGTATCTGAAATTTTTCCTCTAGTGTCAGAATCTATTTTTAGGGTAATTAAACCCTGGAAATGAAAAAAAAATTATCTTCCTTTAGTTTAAATCCAACTCAACTTATTTTAGTTTGCCTATCTATACTAATACCAACAAAGTAGTAATATATTAGTAATAATTTATAATTGATACTTGAGGTTAAAAAAATGAAATTTTAAAAAGAGTATATCTCATATTTCTAATGCTTTTCTTTATGAAAATAACTCAGTATGTAACCATTATTTCTAATTCTTTTACTTACCAAATTTTTGCTGTTTGTTTTGATCAATTTTTATTGGGCATCTACTAACACGAGTTATTTGCTCTAGTTGACATAAAAATAAAAATATAGCCCTTTCACAACTTGCAATTTGTTGTGATGAGTATACTTAAATTTTTTTTTCTATTTTTATTCTATGTCAGGGAAAGAGCATTCTGTTTTGATGATTATGTAACTCATTTTGTACAATATTTTAACCATAAACTAAATGAAATTATAATCTAAGTGTTTAACATACTAAAGACTTAAATAAGAACTTAATAGGCATTTCCCTTTTTTTTTTTTTTTTTTTTGTATTGGTGGGACACTATGTCGCCCAGACATAAGGAAAAAGGCACGCTCCCAACCACCACAGCCTCGACCTGCTGGGCTCCGGTGATCCTTCTGCCTCAGCCTTCCAAGTAGCTGGAACTACAAGCACGTGCTACCACGCCTAGCTAATTTTTTTGATTTATTGTAGAGATGAGGTCTCGCCAAGTTGCCCAGGCAGGTCTCGAACCCGCAGGCTCAGGCAATCCACTCACCTCAGCCTCCTAAAGCGTGGGATTACAGGCTGAGCCACCGAGCCCGGCCCCACTTTTTTTTTAAAGTCACATTCCATTATAATTGGTAAAATTTGAAAATATTTTTTCTGTTATATATTAAAGTGGTATATGCAGGAAAACTGTCATTTGGTACTCTATCCAGAAAATTACTCTATTTCCAGGGAAGTTTAAAAGAAATACTATGAACACCTAAATGACCTCACTATCCTTCCCCTGTGAATGACTGTATATCCTAAGAATGACTATATGTCTCTCTGACAAATCTCTTTACTACAAATGTCTTTTGTTTTCATTAATCATACTTTTTTCACATATGCTTATTATAAAACATGTTTAACTACCATTATAACAAGAATTGATAAGAGTTTTATTCATAGCACTTTCAGTAATGTAAATCCTATCAATCTATTTATATTATAAAAAAATTTTAATGTCTTTTTAGGTGATATCAAAAATAAATGTTTTCATTTTTTTACTTGTAAATATTAGGGTCTTGTTGAAAAAATTCAAGCTTCCAAGAAATCATGAATGTAAGTTTTGGGTTTTTTTTTTTTTAATAATTTGAAGTTAACAAATATAAGAATGTTTTATTTAAATATACTCTAAATTTAGATGGTTATTTTACTAGGGAATTTGGTAACTATAATTAGTCCAGCTTGTTAAAGTGAAGACATTTGGAACAACTTTCTTCATATATAACTTTATATGTCATTTTCAAACTCAAAGGCACTTAATAAAAACAGGATAAAACAATGGCTAGTTACTAAGTAGTAATATGAAGTTGTGGCCAGTATCAGTGTAATAATTCAACCAAAATCGTCTCTCTGATATTTGAAAGAAAATTATTTCAGCGTAAGTTATTACATCTATGTATCTCTGATTTTACCACCAAATTTTAATACTTTGGGGTTTTTCGTTAGCTGCTTTCCAGTTGGGTCTTGTAGAAGGAGAAATAAGTGACTTATTACGGGGGATACATCGAGTTCAGTCTCCCCAACCAGGAACAAATGATGAAAATGCACGTGTTGAAGAAGACGGGCACACTAAACAGAAGGAGATTGGTTCAGAGGATATCTGCTCTATTTGTCAAGAGGTGCTTTTAGAGAAAAAGCTTCCTGTCACCTTTTGCAGGTGATGTATTTTTTTTTTCATTCTGAAAAATTCTAATTGAATATGTTTGTGGCTTGGCTCAACGGCTCACGCCTGTAATCTCAGCACTTTCTGAGGCGGTGGCAAAAGGATTACTTGAGACCATAAGTTTAAGATCAGCCTAGGCAACATAGCAAGACCTTGTCTCTACAAAAACTTTTTTAAATGAGCCAGGTGTGGTGGCATGCCTATAGTCCAGCTACCTGCGAGACTGAGGCAGGAGGATTGTCTGAGCATAGCAGTTAGCGTCTGTGGTAAGCTGTGATCAGACCACTGTACTTCAGCCTGGGCAACAGAGTGAGACCCTGATTCTAAAAATAATAATTTTAAAAATAAAAAACATGTTTGTAATTGATAACATTATGAGACATGTTGATAGAAAAATAATAGAAATCTTTACTTACAACCAATTTATATTTAATAGCGTTCTTTTCATTTCCTAACAACATGTTTTGAGAGGGCCTGTTGTTACTCTTAATTATTTCTGAGCTACATTTTTAGAATGAAAATCAAAGCATAACTCCAAAATTGTTTCTCCACCCACTCTAAATAATGAAAGGATAATTTTCATGTTTCTATTTTATGCAGATAAATAAATGCCTTGGCTTACAGTAATTATAAAAAGTTTTCTGAAAGTAAAGATTATTTTACTTTGAAATTATAAAAATTATTTTCAGTTTTACAAAATCTTCTCTCTAAACCTAAATAATTCAAAATTTCACTTATTGATTGTCTTATATTCTCCACAGCACCAAAAAGTGGGTTTGGAAAATTTGGACAACTGTTTACTATTGATTTTTTTTCTCCTGATTATTTGACAAATATGTTTATCCACACTGTTGTTTTTCATGAGTCTGCTTCTATTGCATATTATAAAATTAACTTCCCAAAATATTTCTTTCAGCAGATATCTCTTTGGTACTACCAAGTATTGAGTGATTTCTGGAAAAATAAGATAGCAACCCTGCTCTCAAGCATTTTATTTAAAGGATAATAATTGTCATTATTATGTATTCTCACTTTATAAATGAAAAATAGAAAAAAAGATACAAAATTTTCACCATTTTATTGGAATGGCAAAAAATTTGTGTATGAAATTCTGATATATTAAATTAAAGATGATAAATCAGATAGGTTGTGTGTGCATGTGTGTGTGTGTGTGTATAATCAAACTATATCTGGAAATTCATTTCAAAGTCTGTTTTTATGGGGAATAAAGATGGTAGCACAGAAAATTTTATTTGTATAAATACATATATCTACAATGTGTGTGTATATATATATATATATATATATATACACACACAGATAAATAAACTTTGCTGTATACAAATGATAAAATTGAATTTTATTTCTGATAGGTTTGGCTGTGGCAATAGCATCCATATAAAATGCATGAAGATGTTAGCAAATTATCAGAATATGTTATCAAACACTTCCATATTGAAATGTCCTCTGTGTAGGAAAGAGTTTGCACCCATAAAACTTATTTTGGAAGAATTTAAAAACGCTGGCAAACTCGTGGTTGCAGCTGAGAAAGAGCGACTGGACAGACACCTCGGAATTCCCTGCAATAACTGTAAACAATTTCCAATTGAGGGGAAGTGTTATAAGTAAGTATCACCGGGAAAATTATGAGTTTGTATTCTTTTTTCTTTTTTTACTTTTTGCAGTCCTAAACTTTGAGTATTAGAATATCTGTCCTTTAGCCTGCCTCTTCCCAAATATCTTGTGTTTGACTCATGTCATGGGTACTTATTTAGGATTTCCAGACTGATGACCTATCTCAGTTCAGTATCTCAAGAAAAGCCAATCATTTCATTTTCTTCACTCACACAAGAGTATTGGCTTTGCACTCAGTCTAGGTTGTGTCTGAAGTAGCACGCCATCCTATAAGTTCTGGATACAGGTTTGGTCGTTTGGCCTAGATAAGTTTTCAAGCTGAAAAGTCCAGCTGAATCTCTCATCTCCTCTATCTTTCTTTAGACTACCAATGGAGTCATAGTCATTACCAAAAACTCATAAGATTTGAATCAGAAGAATATTGACTAAATTGACTGAATATTTAATCAAGTTCCCCCACTCCAAATTGCAATGAGTGCGGGTTTTGTTTTCTTTTGTATCTTATACTTCAACAATAACAACAAAAACAAGGTAATTATTAGAGCAAACAATTTGTACTACTTTTGTAACTTCCAAACTTCCCCACAATTGCCACAACATAATTGCTGTCTGAGAAATTATGCTTTTTTAAATAAAAATTTAAGCTAACACTATATTAAGAAAATATTTTGTTTCAATCTTTGTTAATTTTTTTTTTTTTTTTTTGAGTTGGAGTCTCACTCTTGTCACCCAGGCTGGGGTGCGGTGGCACACTCACAGCCACCACGGCCTCGACCTGCTGGGCTTAGGTGATCCTTCCGCCTAGGTCTGCCAAGTAGCAGGAACTACAGATGCATGCCACCACACCCAGCTAGTTTTTGTGATTTATTGTAGAGATGAGGTCTCACCAAGTTGCCCAGGCTCATCTCAAACCCCGGGCTCAGGCAATCCTCTCACCTCAGCCTCCCAAAGTGCTGGAATTACAGGCATGAGCCACCGCACCTGGCCGAAAACTCTTTAATGTATCAGTTTACTTCCCAGTCTTCCTGAAATTATGCTATGATGAGCCTGGTTTACAATTTATATATAATATACATATTTAAAACTCTTCCATAAACTACGAAACCTTTTTTATTACCCCCAACAGCAAATTATACCTTTCTCCGCTAAATTTAGTTCTGTTTTCTGTATGTGTTACACAGAAGAAAATTGTTAACAAAAGTCTTTAATGGAAAATGGCATCTGTCCACTGTATTGCAAAATTCAATTACAAAATAAAACTTGTTTCTATATATTTTTATTGATTAAAACTTAGTGATGCATATAAAAAAAGAAAAAGAAAAGAAAATGGCTGCTGGCCTGAGAAGACTCGGAAGGAGCATTCTAGCTTGAGGAAGAAACACAGAATTTTTTCTCCCTTTGTTTTTTTTTTGAAAGATGTAGGGTACGAGTCAGGATTAGGTACATAAGTGGTCTATGCAGAAGAAACAGAATTTTTAGAGACATTTAGCAAGAGGTGTTGGGCTACTTTCAGGAATGAGGTTTAAGAGGATTCTAGGAAAGGAAGGACTTGATCTTTGGTATTAGCAGCTACCACTTGGGCAATTTAAATTTTCTCAAGAACGGTGGATAGGGACAGTATGGGACTAAGGTCCCATGTAAAAGAGGGGGCCAAAAGTGACAGCTGTAGGGGACAAGGACATGTGAAGGCCACAGTGTAAAATTCCCAGTTCTTACAGTCATGTATTTCTTAAATGGTGCAGCATAGCTTCAGTAGATTATCTCAAAGATGGTCAAATCTTACTTTTAAGTATTTTGTGGATGACAGTGCACTCCCCTGTCACTCAGAGTTCTCTGACTTTTCTTTCAGTCCTAGTGTATTATTCTTCCTTCTACCCCTAAATAAATGCATTGTCCTCTGATCCTGCCCCCTGACCACTGCTCTACACACTCCTTTGAGAATGTCTTCTTGTCTTATAACTTCTACTCTATGGATATAGCTAAGAATTATTCCTCTCCTATCTCAATCCTCTTTTACAGATTAAAGAATGCATTGCCAGCATTTGTGATTTCATCCTTCCAGTCCCTCAATTACTGGCATTTCATTCATCAGCCTGAAAAACTATTCCCAATAGTTTTGGGAATAGTGTGAGTAGGAGACAAGACTAACTAGAAAGCGTCTCTGTTCCTTCTTCATTAGCATTTACAGTACAAATTCTTCATATTTTAAGAAGTTAATTCCAAAAATATTAGATATGTGTTGAAATATACAGATGCTTAAATTTTTCTAGCCCAGCACACTTTGATGTATCGAATAAATTGCAGCATTGCTCTGACCTCTTGGTACTAATTATTAAGAATCTTCCCTGTATGTATAAATAGTAATAGTGAATAAATTAGCACTTGCTTCTTCTAAGATGTCTGAAAAACATATTTTCTCAAAGTGTTCATGGAAATAGTCTTCTCAACTTTTGATAAGTTGAATAAGAAAATAAGTTTATTTGACTACTAAGAATATTGTTAGTAAATTTTGCTGCAAGTAAATTAAATTATCTGTGGCAAAATTTTTATAAATGGCCTAAGCTTGAGATTGGGCTTTTGCAGGAAGTGTTTTTAAAAATGTATTAATAGTTTTTATTGAGACTTTCTATATATTTACCTTTTTTTCTCTCTCTGTGAGGAAAGAGACTATAATTCCTGTTTTTAAGAAGTATGCTGCTAAGTGTAACTCTAGCACTCATGAAACAATTGGAAAGTAGCACTGGATAATCAAATGAGAATATCTAACAGGCTGTAGATCCTTTAGGAATTTAGAGAAAGACATAAATAAAAACTAAGCTAGTCTGGGAAGGTGCCATGGAAAGGGCTTGCGGTAGGCAAAATAATGATCTCCTAACTATGTCCACATCCTATGTTCAAAAGCTTTATGTCAGGTTGCATGTCATAGGGGAATTAAGGTTGCAAATGACATTAAGTTTCTAATCAGATGACCTTGGAATAAAGAGTGTATCCTGGATTACCTGGAGGAGGGAGGCAAGAGAGTCAGAGGGAAATTTGACCATGGAAGAAAGGCAGAGAGGTGCTACATTCCTTGCTTTGAAGATGGAGGAAAGGGTCAGCCTAAGAAATGCAGGCAGCCTTGAGAAGTTGGAATGGACAGGGAAATGCATTCTTCCTTAGTGCTTCTAAAAAGTAACACAGCCCTGCCACCTCCTTGATTATAGTGCACTGAGACGCGTGTCAGACTTCTAGCCTACAGAACTGGAAGATGATGGTTGTGTTGCTTAAGCCAGTAAGTTTGCAGTAATTTTTTTATAGTAGCAATAGGAGACTAACACACAATGTGACTTGAGATGATTCTTGTCATGTTTGGATAGTTACCAGGAAGTTTTGGTCAGAATTTTTTACCCCAAATCATCACAATAATTGAATTTTTCTTGCATGTTTCTGTATTTTGCATTGTTAGGTGTACCGAATGTATAGAATATCACTTATGCCAAGGATGTTTTGACAGCTGCTGCCACCTTTCTCACACATTTGTATTTCGTGAGGTATAGTACTCTACTCATCTTGAATCTAATATGGTATTTGTATTTGTCCTGTTGTAAACCTAAGTAAATCTAAGAATAGGAAAAATAGATAACACTCTGGAATACAGCTGATGGGTTTTTAATAAAAATCAAAAACCACATTTTTAGAACTGTTTTTCATAGAGATACACAAGGCAACCAGTTCATACGTTGGTAATTTACAAAATCAAACACAATAACAAACATCTGATGACATTGTAAATAAATCTTAAGAACAGGAATTGTAGCCATAAAACTTGAAATGTAGTTTTAAAAAAGCTCTCAACATTACAAACTGGCTCATTATATCAAAACATTTATGATTTTCTTTAAATTCAATACTAATGAAACACAGAATTTTATTGAGATCACTTAAAAAGTGTCTCCTGATACTGAATAATAATGCTAACTTCTTCCTACTATACAAGACAAAACATCCACAATTATCATTATTAATATTTTTATCTTAAAAATAATGCCATTATTATAACTATGCAATAGTATATGAGACTTACTAATAATTTATAAATACTTTACTGTGATAATAATAGATATGTTTAAAAATGAGTATTGTTATTGATGCACAGCCTACAAATTTTAACCCACAAAATAAAAACTTCGTAGTTTGCAAAGTAACATCTACTTTTTTACCTATTACAGAAGAGAACCCAAAGATGGAGATTACTAGAAAAAAAAACAGATGAAGTTGTGAAATATATAGATATTAAAAATGAGATAGAAGAAAAGATGCAATGTTTTCAAAAAAAGCAAGGGTGAGGTTCTCAATAAAATTTATATTTCTTGTATGACTTGGGATTTTTGAAAAATGTTTCAGTTTGAATGTTTTATTCACTACTTGATTTAATAAATATTTACTGAGCACCTATTATATACTAGCATGCCGATAAAGAGCAAGCCTCTGGATTTGCACTGCCTGAATCCAAGTTTACTTCAGCCACATGTTGTCTATATGACTTTTGGGCTGCTCTCTCCCACATTTTCCTCATCTTTAAAACGAGGATAATTGTAAAACCAAGATCATAGTAATTTTGTGAGTATAAAATTAGTTAATACAGTAAAGATTTACATAAAGTTATTTATTATTAATTTTGCTAGGGATACAATAGTTTCCTCAGCAATCAAATAGTCAGCTAAATAAATGTTGAATTGAAACTGACATATATCATATAAAGAAAAGATACAGGAAGATTTGAGATTTGCCTTTGGCAGAATTGGCCTTTTAAGGGAAGGAATTCTTTTCTGCTTCATTTCACCTCACTCTCTAACCCCTATTCCATCCTTATAGAGGAAGAGAGCTGAACAAGTTGGTCAACCTTTAGAATATTGATTGGGCTGTTCACTAATGGACAGGCCTCTGTACCTTTTGCCATACTTCTTTGCAATTAAAGAAAATTAAATATGCTGTATATTATTACCAAATTGTGTGCATTATAAAGCACACAAGAGATCATTTTTTAATGGAAAATAAAATTGAAATTTAAAAACTTCAGTGTATTAACCAAACCCCAAATTGTACTCGTTCTCACTAAATATCTATATGTACATATAATACACATATTACACACACACATATACATACACACATATCTATAAGCCTCTTTGGATACTCCACACACTGTAGAGACCAGAGCTCTGATGGGGTATAAAATGAGCCCATATAGAGGCTCTGGAACTCCTGACCAAGTAACACACTTTATATTATTAGAATGAGAAGTTGTATAAGGGTTGGACTTAGGAGATATTAGGGGGTGGGGAGTCATAAGACAGAACATTAGGGGAGAAAAGATGAATAAATAAAAGAAGGAGTTTCAAGATAAAGAGTGGATAACAGCATTGAAAGAGTACTAAAATGCACATTTTTCATTGAAATTAGATGATCTTGGTAAAAGCAATTTCTGTTGTGTGATGGGAATGTATCTGTAAAGAGAAACATGAAATTTTCTGAAGAATATGTTTAAACTTTGTTCTGAGTGACTTTTGAGTAATAGGAATGCATCTGACCCTTTAACCAAATTATAAAAAAAAAAAAACTGTTTTGCTAGTTGCTAATGCATTAAGTAGCAGTTAAAACATATTATATCACATTAATTCTGTTGGCCAGTATTTTTAGTACAAAATTGAGGTTGGTACTTTTAGAGTTACATTAACAGAGTCAAATATATTGAAGTGGTAAGTATGTACCCCAAGAGAAAATGAATTTTCTCTTAGCTAGTGATCTGCCAGTTTACTGTAGTTGCCTGGAATATTTCATATGGTTTGCTGTACACTTCACTTCAGAGTGAATTGGATTATATTTTTCTAAACACATGCCTAAGTGTTGGCTCAGACTGAAATAATTTGTATATATGGTTCTCATCAAAATTTTGTGTTAGTTTTATTTATATTAAAGTGCAAATCAAAAAATTTCAGGTTAGTATTTTTATTTAATATGACTGACTAAAACCTTGTTTTTTATAAAGTTGCATCCATCCTGTTTAGGATTGATACAGTAGATTTATTAACTTTATAATGTCAGAGATTTCTTACCTTTGATTCAAGAAAACTTTAGATTTGGTTGTAGAGGTTATTTACCTGTGTTGTTGATTACTTCCTGATCTGTAATAACATATGAACATCCATGCCTCTCTGCTTACTCTCCTTCAGCCAGGTTTACACACCAAAATATATAGTAAAGTCATTGCCTCTCTTATTGATTACAAAGAATAGCAAGCTGCTTGCTCCAGGCTACCAGTGTCGACTTTGTTTGAAGGCATTTCATCTTGGTCAACATGTAAGATTGCTACCATGTACTCACAAGGTAAAAGGTGCATCATTTTAGCTTGCCTTTCCCTCGTAGGGTCATTTTTCAGAAGGGAAGTGATGACTTAAGTCTCTCCTATTACTTTTTAGTTGTATTATGTGCACTGTTCAAATTACACAGTAAATGTAGAACAGCTGCAACATAGACTATTGAGAAGCAACCCTGCCCCAGAGGATGTATTCCTATTGATCAAGACTCATTTCTGCCTGTACTCTCTAGGAAAAATAAAGTGGCACCTCAGGCTAGATTCTTATACTTACTTTAGTTATTTGTAGAAATAAAAAGCTTGTAGAATCTATAGAAAGACAAAGCTTATAGAAATTTTGCTATGTATTTTATGTTGCTTTATATGAAACAGAAATGCCTAAATTGACAGTTACTTTTTATTTCATATGAACTCACTAGAATCAGTCTAATGCTTGATCATATATAGTTGATAACTAAGTTTTTTCTGAAATACAGTTGTTTTAATAAATAAACATATATAGCTTTAGTCATCCTTACCTAAAAAGGATGATTGTTTTCTTTCTAAAAATGTGTTGTTATTTTATATCTTATTGTCATCAGATCCCCTTTTAAATCTAGTTGGTTATGACTTTTTTATTTTGTAATAAATTTCATTCATTAGAAATAGACAGTAATGAAATTAATAGTGTAAATAAGTAGTGAGTTTTTAACACAATTATAAAAGTGATATCCATAAAAGGCTTTGCATTTTAACATTGCTAATGGAGATCACTCCATAAACCAATTATAAGTGAACTTTTAAAAATATTTTTATAAAAACTGATAAATTATAATTACCTTCCATTTTTGCTAGATAGTTTTAATAATCACATAATTATAAAACTTGGAAAAATATCTATAAAAATATACATTGTAAACAAGGTTATTATAGCTCTGATTAACTTACAATATTTTTTTAAGTTTCACAGGAAATGTATTGACAGTTGGTTATTCCACAAGTGCAATTCATGCCCTATTGATGGGCAAGTTATATATAACCCTTTAATCTGGAAAGATACAGCAAAGAATGGACAAGCACATCAGTCTGTTTCAAACACAGACATCATTCATTCATTAAAGCAGAAAGAAACAGAACTTTTTATTCCTGGTACTGGATTAGTCTTAAAGCAAAACAAACGTGGAATTTTACCTAGCATACCTCAACATAATTCTCAAAAATGGAATATAACTCAAAGCCCAACAGATACCTGTCAGAACTTAACAACACATGATCTGTGCTCTATCAAATTAGATAATTCAAATTCAAGAAAATTAATCTACGAACGCAAAATTAGCCAACATTTTCCCAGATATCTTCAAGATTTACCCACTGGATCATATGGGAAAATATCATCACAAACATTTCTTCCTTCCATTGCTCATAAGAATACTATTTGTCCCACTGGAATGGAAAGCCTATGTATCAGTGAGAGATACCACACTGGGCAAAGCCAGAAGATGACCAAAGGCTATAAACATACTAACCGCAAACTAAAGATGACTCTTGGTACTAAAATAAGAGAGAACAACAGATCTAATACTTTACTTCCAGAGAATTTAAATCTTATTGTCAATTGGGATACAACTGAACTTAGTTTGTCTAGAAGGTATAATAATTGTATGGGGAAAATTAGACAAAAATGTAGTCATCCATCACACCCTTTAAATACAAAAAGTACAGAGCTATCTTTATTGTTGGAAGGAGTTCAGTTGTGAAAAGTAGTTTTATTATATCAGAAAATATTTGGATTTTAATGTTAAAAAATATTGTATCTGTAGAACACAAAAAGTATATATATTTATATATATGCTCTTGACAAATGTACATAAAATTTTCTGCGGTCATTTTGTCTATTGTCTATGAATAACTTACTACACTTAAAGGAAATTATTCTATTACTTATAAGACTTAAAGCATTAGTATGTTAATGAGTATGTTCAGGATGTTATAAATTATGAAAAATTTTAGAGCCTTTATATTTTATTTTATGCTGATTTTTAAAATATTCTTCCTTAAATTAAGAAAATAGATTTCCCCTGCTTTAAGTCACTATGTTAAAATTTTTGCCTGATAGTGTATAACATGCAGGGTTTATTTCCAGGGTCTTTGTATTTTTTGCATTTTTCTTGTATAAGTAATTACCATACACCCACAGGAAAATCCAGATGGAGGTGTGTGTTGTTGATGTTGTTGTTGTTTTGCGGGGGAGGGGTTGTTGTTGTTTTTATATTATTCCCTTTAAGGAGTTTCCTTAAACAGGTAATGAAAAGTAAATAGAATACTATAAGGTATTACATATATATATAAAATGGTTTTACTGTTTTATTTTTAAGAAACTTATATTTTATAAGTACTACCAAATTTCTTGATACAATCACTATTAAAGCATCTGTTTTTTAGAACCTGTTCTGTTTTCAAATAATCAACCATTGTTTCAAAATGGTCATTTGAAAAAAATATTTTATTTAAATTCTATGACTCAATAGCTTTTCAAATATTTTTTAAACATTTATATCATTGATTTTTATTATCTGTAACAGAAAAAACTTCATATGATATTTTTGTCATAATGATAATGAAATACAGCTGTTCTGTGAAATAAATTTTGAATATATCAAAGTTCTTTTAAAATAGCATTTGAACTTTAAGATGACTTATTAAATTGAAATTAATCACAAACAGAAAGTAATTACTAAAATATAGTTTAAAAATAGTAACTGAGAGTTAATTAGAAATGAGTTGTATTTTAAAATTGAATGAAAATTTGGCTTGTTTCTGATATACAAATGTATATATTTGGATGGCCAAATATATTTGGCAATGATCCAGAATTTTATCAGCCTATTTGTTTTGAATGATAGGGTTAAGTAAACTGCAAAATAATTTTCCAGTTAATCAAATATTATTTATGTTCTCATATACACTATACTCCCCTTCTTAAAAGAATCATTCAAAAAAGGATAAAAAATGCACTAGTAAACAAAACATATGAAAGAGCTATAAAAGAAGAATATGAAATTGGAATGCAAGTCAAGGAAAAACTATAATGCTGTAAAATTCATTTTTAGTTATAATTCATTTTAACTTAGGGAGGCTGAAGCAGGAGGATTGCTTGAGCCCAGGAGTTCAAGACCAGCCAGGGCAACACAGCGAGACCTCTTCTCTACACAGTCAAAAAATTAGCCAGGCATGGTGGCACATGCCTGTAATCCCAGCCACTCTGGAGGCTAAGGCAGAGGGATCACCTGAGCCCAGGAGTTGGAGACTGTAATAAGCCATGATCATGCCACTGCACTCCAGCCTGGATAACAGAGTAAGACCTCAACTCAAAAAAAAAAATAAAAAAGATATAATATGGGCACTGTTCTTATACTAGTCAAACTTGTTAATGATCATTCTGCAATTGTTATTTTAGTTTTAATTTTGTAGTAATATACCACATACAAAAGGCTCATGATTACAAAAGGAGAATAGAAATTAACTATTACATTAGCAATTCCTTGTCTATATAAGACAGTTTTTCCCATAGTTGAGGGTGTGAATTAGATGACTCAAAGAGATGAAGCTAAACAATTTGTTTGGTTATTATATTAGACAAAATAAATTTCTCAAAAGTTATCTGATTTCTAAGAATAAAAGTCATCTGATTTATGAGGAGGAAGAAATGACCTGAGGTGAGCATTAAACACACTCCTGGGCAGTGCTGAATGAACTGGCAGGCTGGTCAGGGCCTCAAAGAAGAGAAACAGAAAGATTGTAAACAAGCAGGTCTAGGGTAAAGGTACGTAGATGGACATATTGAGGAGGGCACTGCCCAAAGCTCCCTCCATTAGGAAAATTTCCTTTCACCACTGGCTTTTAAGGTCACTCCTAGTAATGAAGGGCAGTTTGTACCTACATACTCAGTTGACCCATCTAAAAACCAAGTCCAAGTTTTCTCCTCATTGCCAGCTGGTCATAGCCAGAGAAAGAGCACTGCCCAACACTGGTGGATAGCATGAGGGAGTTGGACTCTCTGTTCAAGCAACTTAACTTCTGAGTTGTTCATGCTCAAGGTCAAATTTACCAGTTCGATATTAGGAAGGATTGCTGCTGGACCCAACCAACTTTACAATGCAATGGATCTGACAGATCCCAACTCATAATGGGCATTTTTAGATAAATTGTCAGTCAACTGGTATCCAGTGGGCAGGAACTCTGTCTTCACTAGGGCATGATGTGAGTTGTTTTTCAAAGACATTGAATGGCCTTGTTCCGAAGCCTTGGAGATATGTGATCCCCCCATGTAGCTTAGCCAGAATCTCCACAAGTCATCATTACCCACCACCAAGATCTTCTAATACCACAGGGTATATCAGTTGTATGGCCCAAGCAGCAGAGCCATTTATCCACTGTCTAGACCTGCAGCAGAGTCCTTTCCTCTTCTGGGCCCCACCAAAGCTGGCAGCCATTGGTGTCACTCAGCACGTGGGCTACAGCTGTATTCCCAGGTATGAAATAGTGACACATGTTGCTCCCGTAACTCAAAGATACTTGCCAGGCTTTGTGCTCCCTTCTTTGCAGTGGAGAAGTGCAAGATGTGATAACTTGTCTTTTATTTGAGAGTGGTTATTCTTGCATGCCCTGTCCACAGGAACCCTACAATTATAATAATGTGAAGGCCCTTGAGACTTTGTAAGGTTTATCTTTCATTCTATGGAGCACAGATGTCTTACCACGGAGCATGATAGTAACTTCTTGCCTGTCTGGCTCAATTAACATAGCAGCACTGATGTAGTAAATTAACGTATTGTTCTGCAGGATGTTCAAATGATCCAGAGGACTGGAGAGTTAACATAGTCCTAGGGAAAAACTGTTCCATCCACATGCCTTTACTCTAGTTCCATCTATTTTTCTCCTTGTGACAATTTGTTTGACAAACTATCTTCATCTCAGTGAGTCAGTCCTCCTGGCTGCTACTGTGACCCTGTTACTTATTACAATAATTGCATACACTTAGATTTTGGTAGTTAAGTGTTACCAACTGGCCTTTACTGGCTATTTGACCCATCATCTCCATTGCTATCAGTGATAGCAAATGTATCATAGCACCTATCTTGTGTGAATGAAAGATCTTTCTGGTCTTTTCTTACTGGAATAGAAAGGATGCATTCACTATATTCATGGCTTTATATCATGTACCTGCGATCATACTGATCTCCTCTAGCAAAAATCCTACCTCTGTCATGGCTGCTGCAATTAGAATTGCTTCACTGAGTTTGCACTCATCTGTTCTCATCTTCCAGGATCCTTACAGTTTTTGCAAGAGCCATACTAGTGGGTTAGATGGAGATTTGACAGGGACCAACAGTCCTTCATTCTCTAGATTCTTATGGGGATGGCACTAATTTCCACCATCCACTTAGTGAATGTAATATTGTCTTTTATTAACTTGATTGACTTTTGGGAAGAATTTTAGAGACTTCTTTTTGCCCTCTCCCAATATGTGTATCCTTTATCCCACAGGCCAAGAACCCAATATGGAGCTTGTTCCAATTATTTAGTATGTTATTATCAATTATACTTTTAGGGACTGGGGAAATAATCACTTAACTGATCTGAAGAGACAGAGGGTCCATATGAAACCAGGACTCCATTCATCAGCTGGTCTCTGAATATTCCACTGTAAAAGAGGGACATCATGTGCTTCAAGTCTTGGGTATGACTGTCAATTCTGACTGTGTCCAACATCTTTAAAACATCTGGCTAGCCCCCTTTTTCCAATGCATAGCACTAGGGTCACCAACTCAACGTGCTCAGGACTTTTCTAATTTTATTATTTATTTATTTATTTATTTTGTGTTGGAGTCTCACTCTGTCGCCCAGGCAGGAGTGCAGTGGCACTGCACAGAGTCAACCTGCTGGGCTCGGGTGATCCTTTCGCTTCAGGCTTACAAGTAGCCAGAACTGCAGGCGTGTACTACCACACCCAGCTAATTTTTTTTATTTATTGTAAAGATGAGGTCTTGCTGAGTTGCCCGGGCTGGTCTTGAACCCGCAGACTCAGGCAATCCACTTGCCTTGGCCTCCCAAAGTTCTGGGATTACAGGCTGAGCCACCGACCCCAGCCGACTTTCCTAATTTTAAAACAAAAGTCTCATGTTCCCAGAAGTCCATCAATTCTGGGAAAACCAAGATTGTTCATTACTCTAAAATGTCTTTTGGAGAAGGAGTGAGAAAATTGTTCCTATGTATATTTGCTGTTATGTTAAAACAGTCTTCCTATGGGGTCTTGGCCTCCTCTGTAGTCAGTGGATTCTGAGTATGAAAACAACCTCAGGTCCAGCAACTAGGCTCTTTTTTGTGTGTGTGTGTGTAGTCAGAGTTGTCTTTATTGACTTTATTTTAGTTTTTGTACACCAAAAAAAATCATGTTCATATCCATCATGAACAAAAACTTAAAAAGGCAGAACTAGAAGACGTGTGTCCTTCACCAAAGCAAATCTGTGCTAAAGGTTCCAAACATTTCAATTTTTAAAATAAATATTTTCATTTTCCGATGTCTACTTCATGTCTTCAGAGTGTCACAGGAAATCGAAGCCTATCATGAATTACAATTTGTT
>CAUYQG010261389.1:0-18547 GCA_963574415.1 Tarsius wallacei | reverse complement strand
CTTTTGAAACTGTCAAAAATCAACTTGCCATATTTTTTTTCCGAGTTGGGGGTCTCACTCTGTCATCCAGAAGTAGCCTCAGCACCTCAGCCTCCCAGGTAGCTGGGACTACAGGCATGCGCCACCACACCTAGCTTTTTTAAAAAAAATTTTTGATAGAGATGAGGTCTCACTATGTTGCCTAGGCTAGTCTTGAAATCCTGGGCTCAAGTAATCCGCCCACCTAGGCCTCCCAGAGTGATGGAATTAGAGGTGTGAACCACCACGCCCAGCCCAATTTGCCATGTTTATGTACATCTGTTTCTGGATTCTCTAGTCTGTACCATTGATCTAATTGTTTATATCTATGCCAATACCACACTGTTTAATGATCGCAGCTTTATAATCTTGAAATTAGCTAGTTTTCACCCTCCAACTTTGCTGATCTAGACCAATTTTAGAGTTAGTCAGTTGATTTTATTGACCTTGTATAATAAATATAGCCTTGCTAAACTCTCTTATTTGTTCTAGTAGCCTGTAGTATGATAAATGTTTCATAGAAATGATGAGAACAGATATCCTTGACTTTTTATTGACCTTAGATAGAAAGCATTCAGTTCTCTACTTTTTAAGTATGTTAGCTGTAGGCTTTTGTAGATACCTTTTACCAAACAGAAGATATTCTCCTGTATTACTAATTTGCTGAGACTTTTTATGCTGAATTGGATTTTGGTAAATGCTTTTCCTACATCTATAAAAAAAGTAGTATGTTTTTTCCTTTTTAGTTTGTTACTGTGATAAATTATATTGATTGACTTTTGAATGTTAAGCCAGCCTTAAACTCCTGGATAAACTTCAGTTGGTTGTGAAGCATCATTCTTTTCAAATATTGCTGGATTTCCTTTGCTAAATTTTTTTTTGGTGGGGATATTTGTGTTCGTGGGGGATATTGGTCTTCAGTTTTCCTTTTTTTTTTTTTGTACTGTCTTTGGTTTTGATGTTAGAATAATTATGGCCTCATAAGATGAAATGGGAAGTTCTCCCTTCACTTATATTTTCTGAAAACTATTGTGTAGAGTTGATATTCCTTCTGCCTTAAATGTTTGGTAGAATTCATCACTGAAACAATCTGAATGTGGAATTCTTTCTGTGGGAAGGCTATTAGTTACAAATTTTATTTTTTAAATAGATACAGGAATGTTCAGGTTATCCGTATCTTCTTGTTTTGTTTTTTTTTTTGAGTTGGAGTCTCACTTTGTCACCCAGACTGGAGTGCAGTGGCCGCTCCCGGCCACCGCAGCCTCGACCTGCTGGGCTCTGGCGATCCTCCCGCCTCAGCCTTCCAAGTAGCTGGAATTACAGGCGGACACTACCACGCCTGGCTAATTTTTTTGATTTATTGTAGAGATGAGGTCTTGCCAAGTTGCCCAGGCGGGTCTCGAACCCGCAGGCTCAGGCAATCCACTCACCTCAGCCTCCCAAAGTGTGGGATTACAGGCTGAGCCACCGAGCCTGGCTCCATATCTTCTTGAATGAGCTTTAGTAGTTTGTATCTTTCAAAGATTTTCTCTATTTCATGTAAGTTATTGAATTTAGTAACATAAAGTTGTTCATTATGTTCCCTTATTATCCTTTTGATGTCTGTAGGATTTGTAGTGATGCCTCTTCTTTCATGTATGATAGAACTGTAATTTGTAACTTCTCTGTTTTTTTCCTGATCGGTCAGACTGATTTTTATCCATTTTAATGTTATTTTCCAAGAACTAGTCTTTTATTTCATTGATCTTTTCTATTTTCTTTCTCCTTTAAATTCATCACTGTATCCCCTTATCTTTAGTATTTCCTTCTGTTTGATTGCTTTGGGTTCAATTTGATCACTTCTTTATCTAGTTCTTTAGAGAGGTGGCTTATGTTACTGATTTGAGAGTTTTCTTATTCTCTAATATAAGCATTTAATACTACAGTCTTCTTTCTAAGCACTGCTTTAGGTGCATCCCAAAGAATTGGATATGTTCTGCTTTTGTTTTTGTTTATTTCAAAATGTTATTTAATTTCCCCCTCTGAGATTTCTTCTTGGATCCAAGGGTTGTCTAGAAGTGTTCTTGTTTAACCTCCGAATATTGGGTTTCTAGAGATCTTTCTGTTATTAATTTCTAGTTGGGTTCGATTATGATCTAAGAAAAAACTCTACATGATTTTCTATTCTTTAAATTTTGGTTAGATTTAACTAATCTTTAAGTTTATATTATAGCCCATGATATGGTTTCACCTGATAACTATTTCAGGTACACTTGAAAAAAAAAGCATATTCTTCTCTCATTGAGTGAAGTGTTTTATAAATGTTAATTAGGCCAGGTTGGTTGATAGTGTTGTTCAGTTCTTCTATAGCCTTATTGATTTTCCACTTAATTTTACTATCAGTCACTAAGAGAAGAGTGTGAAAGTTTCCATCTGTAATGGTGGATTTGCCCACAATTTGTCCATTTCTCCTTCTAATTCTATTTGTTTTTAATTTCATATATTGTGATGATCTGTTGTTAGTTACACACATTTAGAATTATGTTTTCCTGGAGAATAGAAGCTTTTTTCATTATTTAATGTGCTTTGACCCTGATGCTATTCTTTGTTTTGAAGTCTTTTTGTAGAGATGGCATCTCACTGGGTTGTCCAGGCTGGTCTCAAACTCCTGGGCTCAAATGATTCTTCTTCCTTGGCCTCCTAAAGTGCTGAAATTACAGGCATGAGCCACCATGCCCGGCCATATTCCTAAATTTTTTGTATTATTGTTGTCATGCATTTTACTTTTACATATGCCATAAACATATGATACATTGCTACTAATTTTGCCTTAACAGTCAGTTATCTTTTCAAGCAGTTAAAAATAAGGAGGAAAAAACCTTTATTTTATCTTTGTTTATTCTGTTTACACTCTTCATTTCTTTGTATAGGCTCAAGTTCCTGTCTTCTGTCATACTCCTGCCTGAAGAACTTTCTTTAACATTTCACGTAGTTTAGGTCCATTGGTAATGAATTCTTTCAGTTTTGTTTGCCTGAGAATGTCTGTTTCTCTCTTACTTTGAAAAATATTTTCACTGGGCATATAATTATGGGCTGATAGGTTTTTAAAACATTTCATTTTTTTTCTTTTTGCACCTTAAAGGTGTCATTCCATCAGACAAACTGTTAAATACTCAGTGCTTGAGCTAACACATTGAATCCAGAATCTCTAGTAAGCATATCCATATTTAGCTTGATTACATTTTGTCTTCCTTGGCATAACATTCTTAGTGGTTTTCAAAGATAGATTTATTGAGTTTTTTTTGTTTTTTGTTTTTTGAGCCAAAGTTTTACTCTGCCATCCAGGCTGGCATGCAGTGGCATGCTCATGGCCACTGCAGCCTCAACCTGTTGGGCTCAGGTGATCCTTTTGCATCAGCCTTCCAAATAGCTGGCACTACAGGTGCATGTCACCACACCTGACTAATTTTTTAATTTATTGTAGAGACAAAGTCTCACCACGTTGCATAGGCTGGTCTTGAACTCCTGGGCTCAGGCAGTCCTCTCACCTTGGCCTCCCAATAAGTTGGGATTACAGGTGTGAGTCACTGTGCCCGGCTGGTTTATTGAGGTATTTTATGTGTGTGTGCGTGTATGTGTGTGTGTGTGTGTGTGTGTGTGTGTGTGTGTATCATACATATATCTATTGTTAAGTGTACAGTTGCATGATTTTGAGTAAATTTATACAGTTGTGCAACCATCACTATAGTCCAGTTTTGGATCATTTCAATCTCCACAAAAAATTCCCTTGGCCTGTTTGCAGTTACTCTTCACTTCTGTCTCTAGCCCGGCAGCAACTGATATGCTTTCTGTCTTTACAGATTTGCCTTTTCTGGAAGTTTCGTGTAAGTGGAATTATAGACGATGTTGTCTTTTATGTCTGGTTTCTTTCCCTTAGCATTGACCATACAGCAGCCAGTGTTCTTTTTCCAATTCATTTAAGGTAGAAGCTGAGGCCATTTATTTGAGATCTTTCTTATTTCATAATACAGACGGTTCTTGACTTATGATGATTTGACTTACAATTTGTTGACTCTATGATGGTGTGAAACCACACCCAATTTGTTGACTTTATGATGGTGTGAAACCATACCCATTCAGTGGAAACTGTACTTAGATTTTAAATTTTTGATTCAAAATTCATATGACTTTATTATATTATATTCTCGACATTCAATGAGTTAGTGTTACAAATGTCCCCCTTTGGCCTTGCTTTAGTGGCATTCCACAAATTCTAATATGTTGTGTTTTCATTTTTATTCACTTCAAGATATTTTTCAATTTTCCTTGTGATTTCTTCTGTGTCCTATGGGTCATTTAGAAGTGTGTTGCTTAATTTCCAAATATTTGGGGATTGTTCAGATAGCCTTCTGGTTTTTTTTTACTTCTAATTTATTTTCATTGTGGTCAGACAACATACATGTATGATTTGGATTGTTTTAAATTTGTTAAGATTTGTTCTATCACCTAGCATGGTGATGACAGTCAGCAAGGGAGCCAAAGAAATGTGGTTGATAGAGTTCCAGTGCCAGCATAGGGGGTAAGGAAAGCATAGGGGGTAGTCTTGGGGCTGAGAACTAATAGATAAGTAACTGGCATAGTATGTATCCACTCTCCAGATATGTCTCAACTTTTCTATCATGCTTATTGCCATTGTGTTTTTCTGCTCACTATTCTGAGAAAAGTCTCAAATTTAGCTTTTAGGTCACTAACGTACTCTTCATTGTAAACCTTCTGCTGTTCAGCCCATTGATTAATAATCATATTTTCAATTTCTAAGAACTATTTTCTTTTCACATCTGCCTGCTCATCTTTTCTGGCTATCTCACCATCCTGTGAGGATTTTCTTTAGCTTATTTAGTGTATACTGGTCTTACATCTATATAGATATTTAGAGAAACAGTTTTCTAGAAATAGAGTACAGCAAGTGCAAAGGTCCCGAGGCAGGAGGAGTATATTTGCCATATTCAAGGAAGAGCTTTGTGGATTTGTTTTTGTATTCTTCAAACACTTGATGGTTTTTGGTTGCTTGCTTATGTTTGCAAGGGTCTAGATCAGTGGTTCTCAATGGGGGTGGAATTTCGGCCCCCAGGAATTTTGCCATACTTAGTAAACAAACAACAAAACAAGAAACCAAAAAACAAGGCACCCAGTAAAATTTGCATTTCAGATGAGAAAAATATATGTATTTTAGTATAAGTGAATTTAGCATAAGTATAGTTGCTGCTCAGTATCCTTGGGGAGTTGGTTCCAGGATCCTCCTCCAAATACCAAAATCCATGGATGCTCAAGTCTCTGACTTAAAATGACTCAATGTTTTCATACAACCTATGCACATCTTCCTTTGTATACTTTAAATCATCTCTGTATGACTTATAATACCCAATACAGTGTAAATGTTATGTAAATAGTTGTCATACTATATTTTTATTTGTGTTATTCTTTATTGTTGTATTGTTATTTTTTATTTATTTAAAAATATTTCCATCTATGGTTGACTGAAACTGTGATTGTTGGAACCCACGGGTGTGGATCCTCAACCGTATTTTAACCCTACCCCCCAGAGGACATTAGGCAGTGTCTGGAGACTACACTGTCCAGGTCGCTTGTTTTTTAGGTCGCAGGCTTCCACGGCAACTAGAAGTCTTTATACTTTGGATCACCACCAAGGGAGGGGGATCTCCTCCTTGGGTCCCATCTACTGTGCGAGGGGCTGGTCGTCCTTCTTTGGAAGTCATATATCACTTGGGTGCCTTTTGATGTCAACTGTCTGATGGGCTCAGCAAAGTGAAGATTTTGTGTCTTGTCCAGATTTTTTTGTCAGGGTGGAAGGGATGTTCTTTGCAACTTTTTACATTCCTAGAAGCGGAGATGCCTTCTATTTCTTTTGTGAGACAGGTTTCTTGACTTTCTTTCCAGGTATACTCTGTGCACATATGTGCATATATGCCTCCCTGGTTTTTTGTTCTTGTTTTCTTTTGCACAAGTGGTAGCACACTATACTCCCTCTTTTGTAACCTCCTTTCTTAACAATATATTTTGGGGATTGTTCCATATCAGTGCACATACGAGATCTTTCTCGTAGAGTTTTCTTGTTATTTTTAACAGCTTCATAATATTTCAGTGTGTGGAGGTACCATGATAGAACTTTTTTGTTTTCAATCTTATGTTACTATAAATTATGCTGTGGTGAACATCTTTGTACATTGGTCTTTGTGGTCATGTGCAATTATGCTTGTAAAGAAAATTCTCCAAAGTGGAATTGCTCGGTTGAAGTGCGTGCAAATATAAAATGCCAGTAGATATCAAACTCCTGTCTTAAGTGACTATGCCAATTTTTACTCTCATCAACAGATTATGAAAATGCTTGTCTCCCTGCACCCCCTCAAATACAGTGTGATGTTTTGATCTTTGCAAAATCTGTAGATGATAAATGACATTTTGTTTTAATTACACTTCTTTGTGAGTGAGGCTGAGCATCTTTTCATATTTAAAAGTCATTTGTATTTCTGTGTCTGGAAAATAATCTTAATTGCAACCTAAATCTTAAATTCTTCCTTGAGTTTGTTTTGACACAATTTTGTTGATCTTCCTGTCAATTCTTATACTTTTGTGTTAGTTTCAAAATTGCTATTGAATAGGCAATATGTTCGCATGTTTCTTTTTCTTCCACAAAAAGTTAGCTTGCTTTCCACACCACTCTGTACCCTACCACCTCACACACACCCTCCCCAGACTGTGGTATCTATCATTCTCTGTGTCCATGGGATCAAGTTTTGTCACTTCCACATATGAGTGGAGAACATGTGGTATTTGGTCTTTCTGTACCTGGCTTCTTTCACTTAACATAATGATCTCCAGTTCCATCCATGTTGTTGGATGTGACAAGATTTCATTCTCTTTAAATGGCTGAATAATATTCCATTGTGTACACATACAGTGTTTTCTTTACCCATTATTCGTTGCCAGCATCTGTTATATTTTGTCTTTTTAGTTGTAGCCATTCTGACTGGGGTGAGATGATATCTTATTGTGGTTTTGATTTGCATTTCCCTGACCTCATTTGTATGTCTTATTTGGAGAAATGTCTATTCAGGTCTTTTGCCCACTTTTTTTTAAAAGTCAGTCTCGCTCTGTGGCCCAGGCTGGAGTGAAGGAGTGCAGTGGAACCACTAATCATCAGGGAAATGCAAATCAAAACCACAATAAGATATCATCTCACCCCAGTCAGAATGGCTGTAACTAAAAAGACAAATTATAGCAGATGCTGGCAAGGATGCAAAGAAAAAAGAACTCATACACACTGCTGGTAGGAATGTAAACTAGTACAGCCACTATGAAATGCTGTATGGTGATTTCTCAAAAAGCTAAAAATAAAACTGCCATACAATCTTGGCCATTGTGAATAGTGCTGCAATAAACACAAGAGTGCAGGTATCTCTTTGATATATTGATTTATTTTAATTAATTTTTATTATTTTGTAGAGGTGAGGTCTCGCTATATTGCCCAGGCTAGTCTTGAACTCCTGGCCTTGAGCAATCCTCCTACCTCGGTCCCTCAAGGTGCTGGCATTAGAGGCATAAGCCATTGTGCACAGTCCTTTGCCCACTTTCTAATGAGTTGTTTTTTTTTTTTTAGTATTGAGTTGAGTTCCTTGTATATTCTGGATATTACCACCACATTGGCTGCGTGATTTGCAAATATTTTCTCTCATTTCTTCATTATTTTTGATAGTGATATAATATTCTGTTGTGTCTACCACAGTTTATTCATCCAGTTCCCTGTTTGGGACAGCTGGGAAGTTTCCATTCTTTTGCTATTACAACCAGTGCCACAATGAATAACATTGTATGTTTGACATTTTGTACTTATGCAAATATATCTGTAGGATAGATACCCAGAACTAGGATTACTGGATCTGTAATCTATACATTTAGTAGTTATTACTGAATGCCGCATCTTGCATCCTCACCAGCAATGTA
Source organism: Tarsius wallacei (assembly GCA_963574415.1). Classification (NCBI taxonomy): domain Eukaryota; kingdom Metazoa; phylum Chordata; class Mammalia; order Primates; family Tarsiidae; genus Tarsius; species Tarsius wallacei. The sequence goes on along the minus strand of CAUYQG010261389.1, from coordinate 10,528 downwards.
AAAAAAAAATTCCTTGCCAACAGAATGTGTTGCCAAACTAGGATTTTTGCCATTTGATAGGTGACAAATGGTATTTCTTTGTAGTTTTAGTTTGTAATTCTTTTATTCGGATGGAGACTGAACATTTCTCTATATGTTTATTTTCCTGTGACCTGTGCCCTTCCTCCTTTGTGAGAAGAGTTGTGTATAATCTTTCCAAGTTTGTCATCTATATTTTCACTTTTATTGATGTTTTTGTGTTTGTGTGAAAAAATTGTACCTAGCAAAATTTGTCACTATTTTCTTTGCTAGTTTCTGGATTCTAAGTCACGTTAGAAAGTCTGTTCCACTCCATGGTTATAAAGGATTTCACCTACACTTTCTTTTAGTGCCTGTATAGTTTTATCTTATTATTTTTTTTCTTAGTTCCATGATCCAATTGGAGGTGTTTCTGGTGCAGATGTAAGGGATGAATTCAGTTTTATTTTGTTCCAAATGGCTATATGGTTGTCCTGATACTGCTTATTGAAAAGATCATCCAGGCCGGGTGCGGTGACTCAAGCCTGTAATTCCAGCACTTTGGAAAGCCGAGGTGAGAGGATTGCCGGAGCCTGCGGGTTTGAGACCAGCCCGGACAACTTGGCAAGACCTTGTCTCCACAATAAATTAGCTGGGTGTGGTAACACGCGCCAGTAATTCCAGCTACTTGGAAGGCTGAGGTGGAATGATTGCTGGAGCCCAGCAGGTTGACACTGGGGTGGCCGTGAACATGCCACTGCACTCTAGCCTGGGTGACGGAGTGAGACTCCAACTCAAAAAAAAAAATCATCTGTACCCCACTGATTTGAGGCCCTACACTTCCTTATCATATACAAAATTTCCATATTTACTTCTGTTTTTTAATTATAGTGGCTTTACAGTTTATTTTAATACCAGTATGGCAAGTCTCCCTCTATTGTTACTCTTTTTTAGAGTTTTTCTGGCAGTTTTTGTGTTTTTATTTTCCCATATGAACTTCAGAATCAGATTGCTTAATTTTAGATGAAAACCTGCTATTTTTTTTGGAGGGGTGACAGGTATGTTAGATTTCTAAATAACTTAAGGAATTGACATACTTTTATGTTGAGACTTTCTATCCAAGAACATAATATGTCTTTCCAATTGTTCACATCTATTTTCACATCTTACAGGAATATTTCCAAGTTTGCTTCACATTGCCTTTTGTATATTTCTTATTAAGTTTATCTCTAGTGTTTTTGAAAGTTTTGTTGTTCTTGTATATGGGACTTTTTTCCATTATATCTACTAACTAGTTGTTGTTTGTATATATAAGGCTAATGTTTGTATCTTTGCCTGGGTTCCTTAGAAAACAGAACTTGAGCTAAAGCTTTATTGAGATTGTACTCACACTGTAGTGAGAGTGATGGAAAAAGGGAAGGAGGGAAAGAAGACACAAACTGATGTGTTACTGAGTGGGCCACAGTTTCACAAGAAACACAGCCATTAGGATGTAGTTGGGTCATTAGGATGTAGTTGGACAGTCTCTATAGCACCACTGCACCTCAAAATGGTCTTTTGCAGCAAGGAATGAATCCCAATTGGTCATGATATTTTTTGTTGTGTTATTGAATTATGTATGTTAATAATTTACATTGGATTTTTGCATCAATATTCGTAAGTGAGATCGGTTTTTGGCTTTATTTTCTGTACAATCTTTAGCAGACTTTGGCATAAATGTTATACTTGGTATAAACAAAACTTTGGAAATTTGCCATGTTCTAGAATATTTTAAGTAGGGTTGGAATTAACAGCACTTGAAAATTTTGGCAGAATTCCCCTCTAAAGCTGTACTGGAAATTTATCTGTTTAGTCCATCTCTCCTTGAATCAGCTTTGACAAATTATGCTTTCCTAGAAGAGTATTCGTTCTATCCTGGTTATCAAATTTTCTACATATAACTTTGCAAAACAATTCTTATTATTTCTTTTACTCTTTCCAGAGTATTTCTTCCTTGTCATTGTGATTTTGTGCCCTGTCCACTTTCTCCCCATGGATTAGTTTAGCTGGTGGTTTTTCTATTTTATTAATTTTTATTTTTGCAGTGAACCAACTTTTTGCTTATCAATTCATTCTATTTTCAAAAATTTTTGAATTCTTTAATTTTTTTCTTTTTTATTTATCAATTCTTTTCTTCTACTCTGGTGTATTTTAGAGATGGAGAAACTTGGACTGACCACACACTTGATATAGATGTTGTACCAGTTAGGGTTTTAATTTGCAAGCTAGCTGACCCTGACTGACTTAACCAGAAAAAGTGCTTATCAAAACGATATTGGGTAGCACACAGAAATGTTGAGAGGGCTGGAGAACCAGCTTTGAGGTTAAACAGCCAGGAAAAAACACCCCAAACCACAACTCAGAACTAGTGCTGGTGAGAAATCCGCTGCCACTACTGCCTACCTGTTCCTTCTCTCTTGTATCAAAAGGAGTGGGACTGTGTAAGTGATGCCACTTAGCTCTAGTATTGTCCTGGGCCTATGAAAGAGTCTATAAGTCTGTGAGTTAAACTGTAAAGTTCACTACCATCAACACATCCTAGATAAAGTAGTAGGGAAAAGAAAAAGGAAAGAAAAATACGACTACTAAAATGTCATAGCAAAGCACACAAATGGATCCTAGTTCTGGGTCCTGTTCCCCTTTTGCTCAGCTGCTCAGAGTTCTTTAGTTGGTGAGGTGGCCTAACCCTTCATTCCTGAGGAGTCTGACTCCTATCAGTAGATTTTGGGGGTTGGAAAATCAGGGTACCTGAAATCATCCAAGTACCCCCAAATGTCTCCATCCCAATTCTCAGGGCCCCCAGGCCTTCCTAAGCATCCTTTCAGCTTCACATATAATACTGGCTGGAAAAATTTGGCCACTTGCAGTATTAAATTCTTAGGCTTGTTTTGGGTTATCTCAGCCTGTGGCTGTAAGATGTAAAGATATTCTTTTAGCATTGTCATAGAAAGTCTAGTTTGTTTTGTTTTGTTTTGTTTTTTTGAGTCAGGGTCTCACTCTGTTGCTCAGGCTAGAGTGCAGTGGCACGACTGTGGCTTATCGGAGCCTCAAACTCTTGGGATTAGGTGATCCTCCTTCCTCAGCCTCTCAAGTATCTGGGACCACACACGTGCGCCACCACACTCGGCTAATTTTTTGATTTTTTTTTGTAGATATGAGGTCTTGCTTTGTTGTCCAGGCTGGTCTCGAACTCCTAAACTTAAGCAATCCTTTCACCTTGGCTTCCCAAAGTGCTGGGATTATATGTGTGAGCTACGGTTCTAGGCCCAAAGTCTGGTTTTTTGACCATGCTTTGAGCCAAGAATTAAGGTGTTTGAGCTGGTCATCTTTTGTCTTTAAGGTCTCCAGCCTGTTTAGAAACAAACTTATAAGGTGGGGAATTCCCCAAGTGTAGAAAATGGTGCAGATAATGGGTGGCCAAAACAAATGACAGTGATGCTCTGGATGGCCACCTAGAGTCAGGTTGAATGGGTGGGATTTGAGGTGTCTTTTTTTTTTTTTTTTTTTAGTTAGAGTCTCACTCTGTCATCCAGGCTGGAGTGCAGTGACAGGATCACCGCTACTGCAGCCTCAGCCTGCTGGGCTCAGATAATCTTTTGCCTCAGCCTTCCAAATAGCTGGGTCTACAGGCACATGCCACCACACCCAGCTGATTTTTTCTGTTGTTATGAAATTTATTGTAGAGATGGTGTCTTAACATGCTACCCGGGCTGGTCTCAAACTCCTGGGCTCAGGCAATCCTCCCTCCTTGGTCTCCCAAAGTACTGAGATTATAGGCATGAGCCACCATGCCTATGCCCCCCTCCCCCCTTATTTTGGTAATTTTCGTTCCTGGGCAAGGACTTAGTCCAGAGTATTAATGTGAATGCAACAGAAGGAGAAAATAGGAAAATGATTTTAGAGAAATAATCAAGGAGACGTGTTGATTGTTAATTATAAGGTATATGTGTGTGTGAGAGAGGACTAAAGATTTTGAACTCGACAAGAGAAGGGGATTAACTCAGGAAGAATTACAGCAACCTCAATGCTGGCCACATTTGCAATCAGCCATTTGTTATCTGGACACTTCCAGTGACAGGAAACGGGTTCTATAATGTGCTTCCCGAATAATTATGTGATAGCTCTGTGACTGTGAGCAATTGGCCCTGGTGTTACCTCTTTAGAATATAAAGAACACATCGAATTCTCTTTTGCTTTGAGAGCCCTGTAAATATCCAGTCTAAATGCTGCCTGGTTATTCAGCCATTCCTTATGGTAGAACAGGGTTTGAAGTTCCTTCGGTGTCCTGTATGTTTCCTCCAGATTTAGACTGTCCAGGCAGCGCAGAGCAGAGCGATCGCTCCTCATCTGGACGCCGCGCTTCTGAGAAGGCAGCTGGAGATTCCATTAGCTTTGTTCTGGCAGCCACGCCACACTGTTGACTCACACTGAGCTTCCTGTCAAGTGAACTTAGTTTTCCTCTGTGTTTTAGCTAAGCTATCTTTTCTCCAGTCTGTTCTCGTGCTATTGGTGTTTTGTTTAAGCCCAGAAAAGAACCTTACATTATGACTGTGAAATTTCATCTTTTATTTACTAATCTATTTATTTTTGCAATTGGTTCTTTACACCAGCCTGTCAAGATCGTTTTGGACACTGACTATGTCATATAGGGACTATGAGAGGGAGCACGGGAGAAAAGGCCGAGTTTGGGGGCAAATCAGCGGGACTGGTATGTTCAGGCTTGGCATACACAATCATTGTTGTAAGTTTGTCCAAAGCTGAGGGGAGGAACCATGGCCCAAGATGGAGTTTTGGTGGTCACTGGGGTGTATGCGGTAGTTAAAATCGTGGGGGTGGATGAGATTATCCAAGGAGGATGTGATGAGTAATAAGGAAGAGGACTTGGGGCAGAACTTTGGGAGATACTCATGGTTCGAGAGTAAGAGGAAACGCGTCAGTGAGGCAGGGAGAGATAAGAGGAGGGCACCGTTAGAGGTCTGCTTCCCCAGTCCTCTGACCGATAGGATCCAGACGAGGGACTAACTGTGCAGAACTGCAATTGCACCACCGAAAAAGCTGAACTGGAGAAAGCTACTTGGGCCAGAAGCCGAAGTCAAGCCTCCTATTCTTCCTGGTGAAACCAATTCCCAATATTGATGGTTTAGGGAGAAATGGGTAGCAAAGACAGCAAGAGGCATGACAGAGAAAGAGAAGAGAGATGAGATGGTAGTTGAAAGCAAAAAGGGCAAAAGCAAAGGGAAGGAACCATTTATGCACTTGTAGTGTGAAGTAACCAGAAAACCAGGCCTGACGGAGAAAGAAACGCAGCCAAGTGATGGGAAACAGTCAGGGTAAACAATTTCCCAAAGGGGCAGCAGCGTGTTCAGGGCCTGAAGTGTGGTGTTTACATGAGTTCTGCTCAAAAGTATTTGTGAGTTTGAGGACAGAGTGCATGGTTCAAAGTCTTCATGGGAAAAACCCTTGGAAACCACAGTCCTTTCTCAGAATATGAGTGCCCACTTGTTCAGAACCTGGAGCAAGTGTGGAGAAACAAGGCAGTGAGCTGGTTCCCCCACAGGCCAAAGGCCTCCGGGCACGCTCTCTAGAAAGCGGAGAGATGGCTCAGAAATGGGTCTGTCCCCGGCTCCCTCTCCCTGCCCCTGCACTTGATCAAGACCTTAAACCTATGCCATAAATCTCATTCCCTCCGAATCAGTCATTTGCTCCATCACTTCATCAAAACTGCTCTTGTCAAGGTGGACCGATGTCCTGCCTCATAGGGTTGTGAGGATTGAGTTCTATGTAAAGCACTTCATAGGTGGCCAGTTCATATTGTATTCCTAGCACACCCTCCAATACCTGTTCCTCTCCCCCCACTCTGGGGCTTCCCTTAGACAGCTGCCACCTGCAGCTCCTGTTGGAGGGATTGCTCTTGGCCTGCTAGAGACGGTTTTGCTTGCCTTAGAGAGCTGAAAGTGTCTGGGAATTTGCACACACCACCCCTTAATCAAGGGAGGGAATGGGCCACGGAGAGCCTCTGAAGCAGGAACATGCCTGGAATGTTCCGAGAGCAGTGAGCTTGGCTGGAGCCCAGGGAGCGAGGGATGGAGTAGATGAGGTCAGAGTGGTAATGGGAGGGGGTGGAGAGCTTGTGTATGACCTTGGAGCCTAAAGCAAGGCCTTTGGCTTCTCCTCTGAATGAGGGAGAAAGACATGGGAGGGTTCTGAGCACAGAAATGACATGATTTGACATGGATTGAACAGTATCACTCTGGCAGCTAGGTTGACCGTAGGGGACAGGCAGAAGCAAGGACACTGCGGGGAGAGCTACTGCGGCCATACAAGAGAGAGACAGCAACAGCTCTCACCAGGGGTGGACAGTGGAGGGGGGTGTATTCTGAAGGTAGAGCCAGCAGGATTTTGTGATGGATTGGTTACTCTTTGCAAGAGAATGAGAGGAGTCAAGAATTGCAGGATGTTTGCGCCTGAGAGCCTGGAAGGATAAAGTTGCCATATCCTGAGACTTGGAAGCTTGTGGAAGGAAGAGGCTTAGGGAGACCCAAACTGCCCAAGGGCTACACTCCAGAAATATGACTTGTAAACAGTCTCCATTTAAATTGGGGGGCGTATTTGCTTTTATTTTGGAATTATCAACTTTACTCTTCATTTCATTCAGACTTGTAAATGAAGTAAGGGAAATGGAACTCAAAGAATCACAACAAACAAGAGCACTGGGATTTCCAAGGATTAAGAGTAGACTGGGGCAAAGGGGCCTGTGTGTGTGATTTGCTTATTCATATGGTAATTTATTCAACCCTTTGATATTTACTTTCTTTCTGATGCTCAGCCATTATAAAAAATGACATTAACATCCATTGCAAACATGTTTGAAATTTTTTTGCCAATCTTACGGGCAACGATATCTCATTTTAAATTAGATACAGGGTCTCACTCTGTCATCTAGGCTGGAGAGCAGTGGCACAGTCATAGTTCACTGCAACCTTAACCTCCTGGGTTCAAGAGATCCTCCCATCTCAGCCTCCCACGTAGCTGGGAGTTTAGGAGTCTGCCACCATGCCTGGCTCATTTTTTTGTGAGATGAGATCTCATCATGTTGCCCAGCCTGGCCTCTGGTTGTCCTTCCACTTCAGTCTCCCAAAGTGCTGGAAATACAGGCTTGAGCCACTGCGCCCAGCTCATCTACATCTTAGTGTCTCATAGAAGCTCTTTGTGTGCTCTGTTTATTAAATATGTAGCTCCCTGCATATTGATCCTCTCGGCTTTGCTCCTGCGGTCTCTCACCTGGGAGGTAGTTCTACTTTTGGTAAGCAAATCTGTAAATCTGTTTCTTTTTAGTTTTTGTGACTTGTTTGGCATCTCACAATTACATTCATGTATAGTTAGACATAAAAGTTCAAAAGAAAACATAGGAAAATATCTTTATAATCCTGGAGTGGAGAAGGCTTCCAAACTCGCGGGAGGTTTCTCTCCACTCTGGTCAGGCCGGCCGTGCCCAAAGCATGCTGGGAAGCTCTGGCTGGGGCAGCTCCAGATCTGTTGTGTCTGTAACTAAGGGCAGGCGTTAGAGTGGAAACAGGGATCAGGGTCGCTTTCCTTCCCTTGCGGGGCCCTACTCTGTTTACTTGTGGGTCTCCCTCCTGAGTGGTCGACCTGTGAGCGCAGGAGTTGTGGCAAATTGCGTGGGTGAGAACCTTCCCATCCTCCCTCCCAGGCCCTGGGCTTCCCTCTGTTGCAACACTGATCATGCTGCATTCATTGTGATTGCTGGTTTGACTTACTCCAAATTTGTAGCCTTGCACTGAAGACTTTCTATTTGAGCAATTCTGCTTATTTTGCCTTCTTTGCACATAAGGATTTTACCTCGCTCCACACCAAGCTAAAAGCTCCTGCTATTCCTTACTAACAAGTAGCAGCAACGAAATAACACTGAGACCCCCAAAGGGCGACGGCTTCTTTTCCGTCCCCTCATATGTCTCCTTTTCTGTAGTTATTTCGCCACCCAGTCATGACTTCCTGTTAGAGCCCTCCAGTTCTGGCAGTACTTGGTTCCTATTTCACAAGAAGCAAGTCTGTTACTTGTGGCTTTTAGTGGTGACAAGAAAACAGTGGTTTGGGGTCTTTGGCCACAAGAACAGTGTAATTAGAAATTAAACTGAGGTTTAAGTAGTAATTGAACTCCACCCACATTTTCACACCAAATGAGAATTCTAACATCACTCTGCCCAAAAAACTGTACACTCTTCAAAGTTCTTAGCCCCCAAAATGTTATCCTGATCAACATTCTAAAGTAAATATAAAAGAGATGGACATTATTGTCAGATCATTACTTCCAATACAGATAGCTGACTCAGAAAGTTTTCATATTTGAGATCTCTTGAACTTGAAAGAATGGATAACCCTCACACTCTTGAAACTACGTAGGCACAGAAAAAGATGCAAACTTCTTTGGCTCATTGTCTGATGTTAGTATGACTCTGATACCAAGTTAGGTAAGAAGATTACAGTACGAAAAAGACAACTATAGATTAATCTTACTTAATGTGGATATGAGAAAGAAATTCCAGATGTGTTGGATTTAAATGTAAAGAAAATGAAATAATGTAGTTTCTAGAAGACAATATTGCTGAATCCGATCTTGGGGTTGGAAAAAAACCTTTCTAAACATGGTGATAGCAGAGGAAAAACTCTAAAGGAACAGACAGATTTTTGCTACATGAAAATAGAACATCTTTATTTATTTATTCAGTAGGTCTTTCAACAAATATCTAGTGAGTATATCCTATGTGTCGAATATATTTTGGGCGCTTCAAAAACAATATAAACTTGTAAGACAAATTACGGAATGTGAACATTTCTTGCATCATATGATGCTAGCAAAGAGTTCATATTCTTCACCTCTATGAATAATCCTTATCAGACATTAGGAAAAGATCAGCATCACAGTTGAAAACTGGGCAAAATATATAAACAGCAATTTACAGAAGAAGATTAACACGGTTCACAAAGGGATGTGACACTTAAAAATAGCATCCAGCCTCATTGAACATCAGACTGATACCAATTTAAACAAGATACCCTTTTGCTTTGGTCTGTGTGACTGCCAGGGCTTAAAAAAAGGTTTCTGAGAAAAATGATGGAAAGAAATAGAGATTGCTGAGTATACGTTAGCAGAACTACCCTCCATGAAATGCATCAAAAGAATGAAAAGAATCCAAAATAGAGAAGAAAAGTCCAACCAAGTCATGGAAAGACCCTGGATGGGTTATAGATCTCATCTCCCCTTGGCTACAGCACCATTTTGACAAAATAAGTTAAAGATGTTTGAGGGATTCCAGTGGAAAATCCTTAACATGGAGAGGAGAGGATTGTGGCATGGAAGAATCCTCCCTCCTGGAAGAGGATTGGGGTTTCATGCAATATTCACCCAGAACAGGGAGAGAGGGTGGGGACCAGGGGCATCTTGTACCGGGGTTCGCCTGAGGTTAGTGTTCACACACTGAATTGAAAACGAGACTGGTTAGTGTCGTTGTAGCGAGTGTGCTTGTTGATATGCTCTGTGCCAGTGCTCGTTGACTCATTCAACAAACGTTTTCTGAACCCTGACTTGCACATGTGTTCTTGGAAGGAAAGAAAGGGCATTTGGGTCAGCAGTAAAGAGGCCAAGGGAGTTTGGGACTGTAAACAATGAAGAGTTCTTCCTTCTAGTGGATGTGATTTGAGCCAAGCAAGTAATGAAACCAAGTTAAAATTGAGAACGTTCTTTCCCTCTCCGGGTACCTGGGGGTAAGTTGACAGGCAGAGGTCCTCTGGGGTCTTAACTTCTTCCACGTTGAGACAGGAGCTTAAGGAAACACGGGTGCCCTGTGGTCTCTGCGCGGAGCAGCTTCTATTTATTCAAAGTTATATGCTGGCCAGAGGCTCTGAGGTGGTTTTGGCAACTTCCTCCAGCCAAAGGGGTATTTACAGCTCATGGCCCACCCTGTAAAAATCCTTCTGGGGCTAGAAGTGACTGCTGGAATTTTCACCAACCCTGGAGCACTGGGACCCCTTGCAGGATGACTCACCCCTTCTGCTTTCATCTCTTTCCTTCCCTCCTCCCACCACCAGACTCACACATAACACTTAGATGCTTCAAGCATAGACATTTCTACTTTTTAGGGATTCATATCTGGTTAGAAAGCCTTCCCAGCTCCAGTATGACATAAATGTCCACCTCTGTTTTCTCAGTATTGTCATGGTTTCTTTATTTACAAGTGAATCTTTAATCCAAGCAGAATTTATTTTGATATGTAGAATGAGAGAGAGATTCACTAAATGACTCAACAACTGGTTAATTCAATTAATTCAAGAGATGCAATTAACTGATTCAACTGACCCCCCCCCCCCCAACCCACACCAGGCCGTGTTGGGACAATTGTGAAAAATTTTGATGAGTGTTAAACCACAGGTATATTATATATAAAAACACAAGAGACCAGGTTTTTCAAATGCT
>CAUYQG010261384.1:0-21891 GCA_963574415.1 Tarsius wallacei | reverse complement strand
TAATTTTTTGATTATTGTAGATGCGAGGTCTCACTGTGTTGGCTAGACTGGTCTCAAACTTGTGGGCTCAGGCAATCCTCTTGCCTCTGTCTCCCAAAGTGCTGGGATTATAGAAGTGAGCCACCACGTCTGGCAGATTTGAGTCTTTAACCTATTTTGCTTTGATTTTTGTATATGGTAAAAGATGGCTATCTAGTTTCATCCTTCTGTATATAGATATCCAGTCTCCCCAGCATCATTTATTAAAGAGACTGTCTTTTCTCTAAGTACATTATCGGTGCCTTTGTCAAAAACAAGTTGTCTGTAAGTGCATGGATTTATTTCTGGGTTCTCTATTCTGTTCTATTGGTCTATGTGTCTGTTTTATGCCAGTATTATGCTGTTTTGGTTATGACAGCTGGTATAACCACTAGTAGTACAATTTGAAATCGAGTAGTGTGATACGTCTAGCTTTGTAGCTTTTGTTCAGGACTGCTTTAGCTATTTGGGGGTCTTCTGTGGTTCCACATGAATTTTAGGATTGTTTTTCCTATTTCTGTGAAGAATGTTATTAGTATTTTGATTGGGATTGAATTGAATCTGTAGATCATGTTGGGTATTATGGACATTTTAACAACAGTAATACTCCTGATCTATAAGCATGGAGTGGCTTTTCATTTGTTTGTATTCTCTTTAATCTCTCACATCAGTGTTCTGCGGTTTTCCTTGTAGAAGTTTTTCACTTACTTGGTTATATTTATTGCTAGGTATTTTATTTTATTTTTGTACTTACTATACATGAGATTGCCTTTTACCTACCCATTCTTAGGATTTTGCACTCAAAGTGATACTTTTTTCTCATGTTTGATTTATTTTAAAAACCCTCTTTCTTCTATTTCCTGATATTCCCTTTTGCAATACTGTATGGGTGTATTTTGTCCAGTACTCAGATGAAGTTGTTTAGGCAGGGACTGATATTCTTAGCTGAGAGGTACACTGAGGCTTAGAGAGGTAAACAGATTTTTTTCCCCAAGGTTACTTACAACCATGCCTAGTCTTTGGTGCTTAAACAGGGTCTAAGGAATGGGAACTGGGGCTGGGTACAGTGACTCATGCCTGTAATCCCAGCATTTTGGGAGGCTGAGGCAGGAAGATCGCTTGAGCCCAGGAGTTCAAGACCAGCCTAGGCAACATAGTGAGACCTTGTCTCTACAAAAATAAAAAATAAAAAAATTACCTGAGTGTGGTGGCAGGTGCTGTAGTCCCAGCTTCCTGAGGTGGAAGGATTGCATGAACCCAGGAGGTTGAGCCTGTGGTGAGCCATGATTATGCCACTGCACTCCAGCATGGACAAAAGAGTGAGACCCCCAACTAAAAAAAAAAAAAAAAAAAAAAAAAAAAAAGAAAGGAACGGGAATTGAGTTTTAGTGTTAATGACTCTGCTACTCTGAAAGGGGCTGCCATATTAGTAGTTCCTAGAAGGAAAAAGATTCTATTTTGGTGTCTGGACCCTGGTTTAATGTGAGTGGCTGGTATGGGGAACTACTTCCTGCCCTTCCCCAGAAGAGAAGTATGGGGCATGGCCTCTGCGGTCTTGGACAATAGTGTCCTGGGGCTGAGGAACAGTATGGGAGGGCTCTGCAGGGCTTTGAGGCCTGTAATTCCCATCCCATGTTTTAGTTACAAGGAAGTCTTTTTTTTTTTTTTTTGAGTTGGAGTCTCACTCTGTCGCCCAGACTGGAGTGCAGTGGCCGCTCCCGGCCACTGCAGCCTCAACCTACTGGGCTCCAGCGATCCTTCCGCCTCAGCCTTCCAAGTAGCTGGAATTACAGACGCGCGCTAACACACTTGGCTAATTTTTTGATTTATTGTAGAGATGAGGTCTCACCAAGTTGCCCAGGCGGGTCTCGAACCCACGGGCTTAGGCAATCCACTCCACCTCAGCCTCCCAAGACGTGGGATTACAGGCTGAGCCACCGAGCCCGGCTTACAAGGAAGTCTTGATCCAGGCATTGTGGCTCATGCCTGTAATTTTAGCACTTTGGGAGGCCAAGGCTGGAGGACTGCTTGAGCCCAGGAGTTTGAGACCAGCCTGGGCAACATAGTGAGACCTTGTCTCTACACACACACACAAAAATTAACTGGGTGTGGTGGTCTTTTCCTATAGTCCCAGCTACTCAGGAGGCTGAAGTAGAAGGATCACCTGAGCCCAGGAGGTCAAGGCTGTGGTGAGTTGTGATCATGCCACTACATTCTGGCCTGGGCTACTGAGTGAGACCCCAACTCAAAAAAAAAAAAAAAAAAAAAAAAAAGAAAAGAAGGTCTAGATTTTGCCTGCTGGTGTGTTTAAGGGTTCTTTATTTGGTAAGTTTCGGCTAAAACGTAACCTTCAGAAGTCCTGGGTTCCATGCTTATCCTCTCTTGATTTTCTATGGCAATCTCTGTTTTTCTGTTTCAGTGCCCATGCCCTAATTTCTGACACCTTGTTCCCACTTTAAGCTTTCTTTTTTTTTTTTTTTTTTGAGTTGGAGTCTCACTCTGTCACCCAGACTATAGTGCAGTGGCAGCTCCCGCCACTGCAGCCTCGACTTGCTGGGTTCCAGCGATCCTTCTGCTCAGCCTTCCAAGTAGCTGGAACTACAGGCGCGCTACCACGCCCGGCTAATTCAAAAAAAAAATTTATTGTAGAGATGAGGTCTCGTTAAGTTGCCCAGGCGGGTCTCGAACCCATGGGCTCAGGCAATCCACTCACCTTAGCCTCCCAAAGTGCGGGATTACAGGCTGAGCCACCGAGCCTGGCTGGCTTTCTAACCTGCTGAGATTTGCATCCAGCTTTCCTAGTGGGAGTGCCATTGCTTCTATGTTCACCAAGCACATTTAAACATTTTTGACACCACCAAGTCCTGGGAAAATTCCTTTTTCTCAGAGATAGATATTTATGTTTTGCTTGTCTTCAGGTTCTTTCTTCTCCGATAGGGCCACACAGATGCTCAAGTGTAGCCTGACCCAAGAAAAAGATCCCCACTAGAGTTAACAAGGTATCTGGGACTTTCTTCCTTGCCTTGTTCATTGCAGAGAAGCCAGGTTTCTATCCTCCTAACTCTACAGATAGCTTGTTCTTCAAATGTCCCCAGCACACCCCTCCTTCCTGGAGTGCTGTCTACCAATGTGGGCTTCAACACTTGGTACGCCTTGATGGTAGCCATCACCACGAGAGGGTGTGTCTTTCAACTGGACCTGCCTGCTCATGATGAGGCAGGGCCCAGATGGGAAGCCAGGTTAGCAGTATCCAGAACATTTTTAACAGTCAAGAGATGGCAAAGCAAATTGAGGGATAAAGACAACATGAATGAATGAGGTATCCCAACAGGTAGCCAGACCTTGTGACCTGAAGTACGAAAGATTTTTTTTTTTTTTGAGTTGGAGTCTGACTCTGAATACCACAGATTTTAATATTACAGGGTCACATAATGGGGCAGACCCCTCCTAACCATCTGGCTTGAGGTTGTGAGCTGGACTTCTGTCCATGGTAGGGGATGGGTACACAGCATCAAAGCTAAATTGCACCAGAGAAAGTTAAACAGGCAAGGAAGAATTTATTCAAGAATATTGCAACAGGAGATAGAGATCAGAACTCAGTTTGAGTTCACTGAAGCAAAAGGTAGGAGAATTTTTAAGAGGGGAGGTGGGGTGGGGAATCATAGCTCATCTGTGCTTGCTAATTGGCTTTACCCAAAGTAAAAGTAAACTTTTTTGTATCTCTGTGACAGGGTATAGCTTTGGAACTTGCAACAAGAAGCCCACCAAAATTAGGCTCCTACCCTCCCACTGAGACTAGGAGATAGTATTCCTTGATAATTATGTTTCAGAGAGAAGGCTTTCCTGGATCCTTGGGGAAGACAGTCCCGGGTTTAAAAAAAAAAAAAAAAGCTTGATACCAGTCTGGGCAGCATAGTGAGACCTTGACTGTAAAAACAAAAACAAAACAAAACCAAAAAACTGGGTAGGTTACATTAACAGGAGGCCGAGGTAGAAGGATTACCTGAGCCAAGGAGGTAGAGGCTATGGTGAGCCGTGATCATGCCACTACATTCTGACCAGGGCAACTGAGTGAGACCTCAACTCAAAAAAAAAAAAAGGTCTAGATTGTGCCTATTGGTGTTTTTATGGGTTCCCAACTGAAGTTTTAAAAAAGAAGCCGAGAAAGATTCTAAAGGAAATGCTATAAGAAAAAGGAAGTGGCCGGGCTCGGTGGCTCAGCCTGTAATCCCAGCGCTTTGGGAGGCTGAGGTGAGTGGATTGCCTGAGCCTACGGGTTCGAGACCCGCCTGGGCAGGCGAGACCTCATCTCTACAATAAATAAAAAAAAAGGCTGAGGCGGAAGGATCGCCGGAGCCCAGCAGGTCGAGGCTGCGGTGGCCGGGAGCGGCCACTGCACTCCAGTCTGGGCAACTGAGTGAGACTCCAACTCAAAAAAAAAAAAAAGAAAAAAGAAAAAGAAAAAAAAAGAAAAAGGAAGTGGAGGAACCTCTATGGCTATCTCATGGGATGGCTGAATACCCATTGGTGGTGACCAGGTTCTTGGTGTCATGAACAAAGAATTGGATGAGACACACAGAAAGCAAGAGCAAAGAGTAGTTTATTAAGCAAAAGAGATAGGTGACAGTACACTCCACCGAAAGATAGGAGTGGGTTCAAGCTAAGGATTAGCCCAAGAGCCTCAAGTCAAACAAAGCTGGGACCTTTTATATTCTTTTTGGTGGGAAAGTGGGCTCTGTTTTTGCAAAATTTGCAAAAAGAAAACATTTGACTCATGTTTCTGGGATTAGATGTACTTCCTGGAGATGGGGTAATATTTCAGGTTACTACACGTGTTTCTGCCTGCCATCCCATAATTACAATCATATGCATGAGATGCAGTCCATAAGTATTAGTCTTAACTAGCTCTTCTACATTAATAGGTTATGGAGAATTCAAGGAGCATGTATCGGAGCTGGAGTATCTCCTTTGTGGGTTTTATGGATTTTCTTATCGTTTTGGGAGGGAGTGTTGCTTATGTTCTGTCCTTGGAGGTTGATTAATGTTTCTGTTTCATGGTTTCTTTCCTGTTCCCATGGCTTTTTGTCTGTTGAGATTTGCCTTCCATCCTCCATTCTATCCCCTGCCTTGGTTAGGCCATCTGTACTTTGTAAAGGCCAGGTTGAGGGAGAAGTCAGGAGCCTCAGGTCAGCAAGAAGCCCATCTGACACTTAAGTCGAAGGAAATGTTAAGGTTATGTTAGTCAACAGGAAAGAGGAAAGCAGGGTTCTGATGTTAGGGCATCAGTTACCAAAGCAGTGACATGGAAGGGAAAATGCAAGAGGGGTCTATTTATAAAAGTAGGTTGACTTGAGGAAGTCTGGGGTCAATGGAACTATAGGAAGTGTTTGGCACCATCTCACTGCCTTGGCCCATGCCAGAAGTAGGCCAGAGCCAGGGACATGGTGGAGACCTCAGGTAGGATGAAGGGCCCCCAGTATAGGGGAAAGAAACTTAGTGGAGCTATGCCTGATCCCCTTCTGCCACATGACTCCTCCCGCTTCCCATCTCTGTGGTACCTGGACTGAGCTTCACTGCCACACTGTGCTCTAAGCCTTCCGTGGGTCCTTGCCCCACACCATTTATCCCCAATGGGATCAATGCAAATGTTACTGGCAGTTCCCTAAGTCCTAGGGTTGTAGCCACAAATGTGCAGTCTTTGCCCTAACATTTAGCACTACTTCTGCTCCCCTTCCTGAGCCCTGTCCCACTCCCTGAAGCTACCTGCTCCCCACTTGCTTTCCATTAAATGGAGTGAACTCTGGAGAGGCTGGGACTTCAATCCTGATTCTACAGTTCGTGAATTTGGGTAAGCCACTTCCCTCTGGAAGTCCCATTTTCTTTGTCAGGAAGTGGGCATGAAGGCCAGACATGGTGGCTCATGTGTATAATCCTAGTACTTTGTGAGGCTGATACGGGAGGATTGCTTGAGCCCAGGAGTTCAAGACCAACCTAGGCAACATAGCAAGACTTATCTCTACAAAAATAAAAAAATTAGCCAGGTGTGGTGGTGCACACCTGTAGTCCCAGCTACTCAGGATGCTGAGGCAGAAGGAGCCCCTGGGCTCAGGAGGTCGAGGCTGTGGTGAGTTATGATTATGTCACTGCATTCCAGCCTGGATGACAGAGTGAGGCCCTGAGTAAAAAAAAAAAAAAAGTGCATGAGGACATCTGCTGATTAGGGTTATTATAAGAATTTAAATGAGCTAATAGATGCACATTATAGCACTTGGAGCAAAGGAATATTTGATAAATGTGAGTGCAGGTCTTTCCCACCCTTTCCATCTGGCTCCAGGCTCCAGCCTGTACCCTTTGTCCTGAAGATACCCTTGAGTTAAGTCTAGGTGGGTCCTGCAGGGCCTGCAAACCCTGATTCTTTTATGACCAAGGTTCCAGGAGTTGCATGAAGTGTTTGTTTGGTTTCTTTTTAAGTTTATTATAGAGACCAAGTCTCGCCATCTTGTCTAGGCTGGTCTCGAACTCTTGCCTTAGCCTCCCAAAGTGCTGGGATTACAGGTGTGAGCCACCATACCTGGCCTAGATGAGGTTTATATACACTGGCTGCAAAGGGGGAAACAATGTCTCCACTCTGCAGAACTACCTAAGATCTCTGCCTTGAGGCAGCTTTCATGGAAGAGATTTCTGGGTGCAGAAAGGCAGAGCATGTGAATCTGGTAGGAATGGACAGAGGTCTGACACAGCTGCTGACCTCAGCCTGCTTTTCTGCCTTTCCTTTTCTCTCTGCCAGGAGAGGTCTGACACAGTCTCCTGACCTCAGCCTGCTTTTCTGCCTTTATGGCAGGGTAACCACAAGCTGTATGGACCCTGGACCATTTCCTAGGCTTAGTGGTGAGCGGGTAAAGAGTCTCTGGAGCCAATAAAATCTCCTCTGTAACTTCTGACTTCTTTTTTTTTCTCTTCCTAGATGAATGATCCAGGGACCAGGCAAGTCATTGAGCACAGCTGCAAAGTGGGACAAGCATTCCCTGCCTGCCTCTGCCCCATGGAAGGAGTGGGAGGTTGAAGTGAGAGCACAGGTAATCTTTGTGTGAAAAAGGGAAAAATCCAAGGTCTGACCCTTTGGATCACTGTGAAGTGGTACCCCAGACTTTCCCCTTTTTGTAACATTGCTCATTTCTCTTTTGACCCAGCTGGAAAGTGCTCTTTCTCCCCTCCCTGTCATCATTACTGATTTCCAGGAAAGGATATGTTCTCAGTCGTTAGCACCTAAGTTTGACTATGAGTTACTACCTTACAGTTCATAAATGCTTTCTCATCTCTTATTTATTTTGGTATAATATTGGTTATTCGTGATACTCCATTACACAATAAAGACAACATATTTTTATTGAGCACCTCTCATATCATGTCCTAGGTGCTGGGGATGGTGTGGAGAGCAGTATGCTAAGACCTCAGTTTCAATGAACCTCACAGTCTAGTGGTACTATGATAATGATATTTGCCTAATGAAGAGGCCCACCTGAACCCTGCTGTGGTCCTCAGTTGCACATCTTGTTTGAAAAATCTCCATGGAGGCTCATACAGGAAAAAGGTCATCCTTTTTTTAAATCTGGTTTTGCAAGTTCTGCCTTTCAACTGGAGTGTTTAGTTCATTTTCATCGAAGGAATGATCGACATGTTGAGTTTAAGTTTACTAGAATGCTATTTGTATTTTGTTTCCATTCCTTTATTTCTTCTTTCCTCTCCTCTGGTTTAACTGAGCAATTTTGATATTCCATTCCACCTCCCCTATGAGAATTTAAGACTTATCTCTTCACAGATTTTACTCCAGGGATTACAACTTGTTTCCTTTACTAATCGGTCTTGAATTAATCATATCACTTCACAAATAATGTATAATCCTTTCGACAGCATGGTTCAGTTTAGCTCCCTCCCTTTGTGGGCTATTGTCAGTTCACTTCCATGTGCGTTATAAACTTCACAATACGTTGTCAATATTTTTGCTGTAAGAAGTCAACCACTTCTTAAAAATGTAAAAGAATGAAGAAAACTTGTTTTTATATTTACAATCCATAATGTGCCTCTTGTTTTCTTGTAGATCTGAATTTCCATCTGGTATACTTCTTTTTTAGCCTGAGAAACTTCCTTCAGCATTTCTTGTAGCATGGGTTTGCTGACAAAATTCTCTGACTCTGTCTATCTAAAAGTGTCTCAATTTTGCTTTGATTTTTAAAAGACTTTTTTTTTGCTGTGTATATAGAATTTTGTGGTAACAGTTTGTGTGTGTGTGTATGTGTGTGTGTGACAGTTTAAAACAGCAGTTTCCAATCATTTGGGTATCAGGGACCAGTTTTATGGAAGATAATTTTTCCGTGGACTTGGGCAGGGGGAGATTGATATTCGGATGATTCAAGAGCATTGCACTTATTGTACACTTTATTTCTACTATTATTACATTGTAATATATAATGAAATAATTATACAATTCACCATTAAAAAAGAGAGGAGCAGACAGAAGTGGTAAATAAGGTAATAGGCAGGCCATGTGTGGACTAAAATAAGTGTGGGATTCTGACTGAAAACCTGCCACCAGATGCAGCTGTACAACTGAAGTACATCAACTCGCTTGCCACTCACTGATAGGGTTTTGATATGAGTCTGCAAGCAATTGATTTATTATGGTCTCTGTGCAGTTTAACCTAACTGCTGATGTTAATCTGTAATTTTTAGCCTCCCCAGTACTAGCATCACCATCTGAGCTCCACCTCAGATCATTAGGCATTAGATTCTCACAAGGAGGGCGCAACCTAGATCCCTCGCATGCTTATTTCATAATAGGGTCCATGCTCCTATGAGAATCGAATGCTGCCACTGATCTGACAGAAGGTGGAGCTCAGATGGTAATGCCAGTGATGGGGAGTGGCTGTAAATAGAAGTTTTACTTGCTTGCAGTCACTCACCTCCTGCTGTGCAGCCCGGTTCCTAAAAGGCTGTGGACCTTGGGGACCCCAGCTTAAAACATTTTTATTGGTTTAACGATGTCTTTACATTGTTTTACTTTTATGATGAGAATTTTATTGCCGTTTTTATTATTGACAGTCTCTGCCTTTGTGAAGTAATGTGTCCCCCTCCAACCCTGGTTGTCTGTGAGATTTAAAAAAAATAAATCTCTGTTTTTTAGTATTTGAATATGATATGCCTAGTAATTTCCTTTGTAATTATACCTCTAGGGTTCATTGAATTTCCTGGATGTGTGGGTTGTTGTTTTTGATTAAATTTGGTAAAAAATACTGGCCAATATGTTTTGTTTTTATTTTTATAAAAAAATTAGCAAGACAAGAGCTTGCTGTGTTGTCCAGGCTGATCTCAAGCAATCCTCCTACCTTGACCTCCTGAGTAGCTAGTATTATAGGTGTGCACACAATGCCTGGCTAATTTTTGTATTTTTTTTTTTGTGGAGATGGGGTTTTGCTATATTTCCCAGGCTGGTCTAGTGCCTTAAGACAGTTACTTTTTACATTTGTTGAGATATTATAATTTTTATCTATGAAATAGTCTGATATAAATTATTCTGCTATTTTCCAGAAACAGAACTTCCTGAATGTTTTGGGTTTTTTTTAGTTGGTGTCTCACTGTTATCCAGACTGGAGTGCAGTGGCATGATCATAGTTCACTGTAGCCTCAATCTCTGGGCTCAGGTGATCCTTCTGCCTCAGCCTCCCGAGTAGCTGGGACTGCAGGCGCATGTCACCATGCCAGGCTAATTCTTTTTTAATTTTTGTAGAGATGAGGTCTTGCCATGTTGCCCAGGCTGGTCTAGAACTCCTGGGCTCAACCAATCCTCTTGCCTTGGCCTCCCAAAGTGCTGGTATTACATGTATGAACCACTGTGCCTGGCCCTGAATGGTCTTTTAAAGACATTATTCTCCCTTCTGAAACCCTCTGCTCTTATCAACTGCAGTTGGAACAACTTTCTTTTTCTGTCATACAAACTCCACAAGACCTGTACTCTGCTGATCTCTGCATCCTCACTGTGCCCCCAGCTCTAGAGGGCACATTCAAGTCTTTGAAAATGTCATGCTCCATTCTGCCTCAAGGTTAACACATATTGTTCCCTTTGATGGGAATACCTGTCTTCCTTTTGCTTCATTATACTTCAGATGTCAGCTCAAATGTCACTGCTTCTGGAAAGTACTTTCTGAATCTATAGATATACTGAATTCTTCCCTTCTACGTGCTGACAACACTCCGTGCCTTTCTTGTAGGTCAGATACCACAGTCTGTTATTAAATACTGGAGTGGTTATTAGAGCAGTGTCTGTTCCTCTCCAGACTGCTAATTCTATGAGGACAGGGTCTGGTCTTTTTTGCTCACTACCTCATCCCATGCCTCATGTGGTACCTGGCTCATAGTAGGTGCTTAATAAATGTGTTGATTGAATGAAAAATAGGGGGAGATTGCATTGTACATGGAAGAAATTTCCCAACTGAGGGTCCAGGTACTAAGATGTAAATTAAACTATGGGATACTGTGAGACATACACATCATCTCACGGTTTAGACCATCTCACGGTTGAACTAGATGATCTTCTATGTCACTTTTACTTTCAAAATCCATGATACTCACAAAAAGATTAATGAAGCTGAGATAAAAGCATAGTATGGGAAAAATGTGGACAGACATGGGGAACTTGGATATTGTGTAGAATTAAGATTTTAACCATAGTCACTTCATGTCCTAGATCAAGGGGCTGAAAAGTAGAAATGGCACTTGAGGACAGTATTCTGGGAATAGCAGATAGAACTAAAGAGGTTTGGAAGTAGTCAGATCACGAATGAGCCTGACAAGAGGACTAGCAGGATGGAACTGGTGTCAGGATTCTGGATATGGAAACAACGAAGAGGGAGTGATTTATCAAACCCAGTGAAGGCCAGATGTGAGAAGGGTTAGACGTTTTCTCCTAATGTGTTTATTCTATTATAGGAGGTGGAAAAAGTATTGGATGGAAAAGATAGAGTCTTTGTGATGATCATGGGATTTCTCCTTTCTCTCAGATCCTGCTCTGCGTCCATTTATCAGGGGGAAATGCATTGAGTATCTCTTGAATGACAGTCAAACTTTGTGCCACATTCCAAGCTCCTCCCCACCAAATTTTCTTTGGGACTCTTGAAACTGGAAACCAGAATCATTCTTAAGCCACTTTTGATTTCTGTCATATATAATGGAATTATTTCCTTTCAGTTTCTTTAGTGATCAGGTATGACCCAGAGGAAGAGATGAGAGTCAGAGCCATAATCTTTTCACTCTGACTTTGATTTGTATTGTGCGACTTTGTTTTATGTTGTTTTTTTTTTTAAATCAGCGATTGTCTTCTCAAAATATCTCACTTGGATTTAATGGGAAACCCACTTGGGTTTCTTGTGAATGACCTGTTAGTCCATTGGGTGTATGGTTTTGTGTGAAGGCCTGCAATGCATGTATGGCACTGTGCTTTTAACTGATCTTTGAGAGTACTTGTGAAAATCTTCATTTAGCACCACAGACAGTACACACAGGACCTGTTTTTTTCTCCCCCCCCACTATTTATTAAATTTTATTTTATTTTAGATTCATAGGGCACATGTGCAGATTTGTTACATGGGTATATTGCTTGTGGTGAGGTTTGGGCTTCTACTGAACCCAGCACCCAAATAGTGAGCATGGTACTTGAGAGGGAGTTTTCCAACCCTTGCTCTCCTCTCTCCTTTCTTCCTTTAGGAGTCCCTGGTGTCTGTTGTTCCCATCTTTTTGTCTGTGGGTATCCAGTGTTTAGCTTCTACTTATAAGTGAGAGCATGTGGTATTTGGTTTTCTGTTTCTGCATTAATTTGCTAAAAATAATGGCTTCCAGCTGCATCCATGTTGCTGCAACCATATCTTTTTCTTAGACAGAAATTTAGGATAGAGTGAGAAGAAAACTTGGGCAATTACTTGAATGCCCAGAAGTAATCTGAAAATTTGAGGCTAGAATGAACTTTCGTTCGTTGTTGTCTCCAATTCTTTGCATGGAGTGTTTTACTTATGGCGATTCTTTGGACTAGAACACAGTTTTGAAAGACTTTTCAAAAAATTGCACTTGAATCTTGTTTCACAGTAATCAGAAGAAGAAAAATCTTCCGAATCCATGAATGGATGCCAGGTGAGTTATACCCCAGGATGTTCAGAACAAAGTTTTATCTGGATACAGCATGGGCCAGAACCTTCTTGTTTCCTTTGTTCTTTTTTTACACAGGAGTAATTTCTGGGAGAGGGACTAGATGACATCTCTAACCCATACTTTTTGCCAGTTCCCAATATTTCTCCCAGGATATACCCATAATCCAGGACCAGGGGTTGCCAGTGTTAGGACTGAGCTAGAATACCCACAAGTGGCTTCACCCTGAGCTACAGTTTACCCAGCTTTTTATGGCTCTTATAATACTGGCCTAGGCTGTTCATATCAATAGATTTGTTTGTGAGTCTTGATCCCTGACAAGAATATGAATAGGGCAGTCAGAGTAGAGGGGAGCGACTTTCCATGCTGATAGAAGAGGGCCACTTTGGTTCAAAACTTATAGCTCCCGCCCGTAAAATCACAATTTCTGTACTACTGGCACCTGGGGGACACTGGCGACATTTCCCTAGAATGTGATCACTATTGGGGGTTGAATGTCCATTGATTTGGGGCAGATAAGAGAATTTAGTGATGATTAATTTGGTGCCATTCACATGGAAGTTCACTGGGGTCAGTGACAAAATACAGGAAAGAACTCAGTTTTGGCAAGTCTTGCCAAGGAGATATCAATAATGAATACCCTCACACAAACTGACTCGTTACATGAATAGGTTGGTGCCTGCAGAAAGGTCATTTGTAGTTTATGTTGGAGGAAGCTAGAATGGGAGAGTTGAATTCAGGCCAGAGCTGATACATAGGACATTTTTAGTTAAAATTTTATACCTCTAATCAGTATGAAAGGTACACCTAGGTAAAGAAATTAACAAGAATTCTGAATTTAAAAGTCTTCTAGAACTAGTCCAATTTATTTACTCAAAATAATTTTGGTGTAATTTTTCGTAGAGAATATTCCTTTTTCCTTGTTTCTTCCTTCTGCCATATTAAGATGGTGGTAATTGGTCTTTGTCCCTGTTAATAAATACATTCAGTGATTATTATGATCATTGGTATGATTAAGGACCCAGTGAATAAGTCTTTAACATCTCAGCAGAACTTCATAGCCGTCTTTAATACTAATATCCCTCCTGATCTGTATATCTATCCATTGATTATTAATGAACAAATATAATGCTGAAATTTGGAGGACATACAAATTAATAAAGTGATATCTCTACTGTTGAGTGTAAGACCATTGCTTACTCATCCACTATGGATACCAAGTCATGATTTTTGTATTTCCCTGCTCTCCTGACATTTTCACAGCTTTTCTTTTAACTATGAAACAAGAAGGTGTTAGACAGGATGTAGGACAACCCCCTCGGGTCCTCTCCCACTGTGGGAGCTTTTCTATCCTCTCAATAAATCCTGTTTCCAAAAAAAAAAAAAAAAAAAAAAGGGATATAAAAGACTTGAGGCTATTATGGCAGTACTGAGATGCTGGTGGAGATCTAGGAGCTCTGGATCCATGTCCTCCTTCTGAGTGAATTAAGCAAATCAGTAGCCCGTCTGAGCTTCAATTTTGGGGGGGAGTCTTGCTATATTGCCCAGGCTGGTCTCAAACTATGGCCTCAAGTAATCATCCAATCTCATCC
Organism: Tarsius wallacei; assembly: GCA_963574415.1. Taxonomy (NCBI): domain Eukaryota; kingdom Metazoa; phylum Chordata; class Mammalia; order Primates; family Tarsiidae; genus Tarsius; species Tarsius wallacei. The sequence continues at coordinate 8,089 of CAUYQG010261384.1, read as the reverse complement.
TTCTAAGTAACTGGGACTGCAGGCATGCCTCCATTGCACCTGGGCGAGCTTCAGTGTTCACAATTTCAAAAAAGTGTTGTTGAACTAAGTGACCCAAGACACTGAAATTTATGCCTGTGACTGACTGTCTTCATCCCAGGTATAATTTCTTGCCTCCTTGCCCATTGTCCTAGTTTTTACTTTTTCCTTAAAAACTTTGATTTCGCCAGATGTGGTGGCTTACGCCTGTAATCTCAGCACTTGGGAGGCAGAGGTGAGAGGACTACCTGAAACCAGGGGTTTGAGACCAGCCAGGCCAAGTTGGTGAGACCTCATCTCCACAATAAATAAAAAAAATTATCCCGTTATGGTGGTGCACTCCTGTAGTTCCAGCTACTTGGAAGACTGGGGTGAAAGGTTTGCCTGAGCCCAGCAGGTTGAGGCTGTGATCGCTGTGAGCGTGCCACTGCATTCCAGCCTGGGTGACAGTGAGATGATGACTCAAACAAAAACCAAAAAAAAAAAACCAACCAAACAAAAAACCCCCTAAAAAACAAAACAAAACCCCCAAAACAACAACAGCTTTGATCTCTAGCATTTGGTGCCATTGAGGATAGGGTCAAGTACTGAGAGACTTACGTTTCAGTAATACAATAGTTTTCACAGGTAACTTTTTTTTTAAAGTTGTTTCTGTTGCCTCCACAGCCAGTGAAGAGGAAGGGCTCACATAAAGCTGACAAGGGGTTGTAGTAGTATCTGGTCAATAATAACTTACAGGTGCCTCTAAGTGGAGGATAGTTGCAGTATTCTGTGCGAAGATTCCAAGTATTAGAGCAGGAACCATGATGACTGGGTTGGAGAGTTTTCTTTACTACTCTGTTGGCATTCTTTTTCTTCATAGGCTAAGACTGCTAAAGCTCATCAACCCATGTAAATCTACCTGATTTAATCCCTGGCGAACTAGATAGAGTTCCTTGCACATATATTTCACTGTACAGGTGACATTGGGAAATGATTCTAGGCTACAGCTAGGGTCAATGATATAGAGAGAAGTAGTTGGAGAAGGACAATAAGGTAGCTGCATTACTTTAGAAATGAAAACAAGAAAGACCTGGGGCTTCCCCCATCCTTCACAGTATTTCCCCTTCATGGTAAGCACATCCCATTTCCTGACTCTACAGTGCTTCCCATGCCACTGGAAGTGAACTTCTTATCTATTTCTTCAAAGACACAGTTCAAAGTCCTTACTTTTACTTCCCCTCCCCCATGGCCAGAGTCTCTCCAAACACATAAGCTAAAAAGACCTTTTACCCTCTACACCTACTTCTGAAGGGTAGGCTTAAAATGCCTATCTTCCTTTCCTCCATTAGTGTCTGTGTTGTCCCATTCAATCCCCCTTTTGCCTAACCATCCAGACTCACCTTTTTTTACTGAGACCATGGAGGTAGGTGGTTAGAGCCGGAGCCATGATGATTGAGTTAGAGACAGAGAAGAAGTTAATGGCAGTCTTTTAAAAGTCCAACTGTAGTCCTCATTCACGATTGGGAATTTGCCCCTTTTACCCCGAATATTTCATACATGCCCATGATAATTTGAATACAGAACAAATGATTTTAAATAAGTAGAATGAGAATGATTTGTTGGTCTCTGTGTCAGTGGAATGTACATACATATATGCTGAATAGAATACACATACAACACTCTACCCCCAACAAAGGAGCTTCTTGGACACCTCTGACATCAATCCAGTTTTCATAATTCCTACTCCTCGTTTACTGATATCCCTTCATAAAAACTTAAGTGGATTCTACTTTTTGTCTTCCTCTTTTTCCAGTCCATGGAGGAACCCAATGTAACTCCTTGACTTGGATGTCTTAGAGCCATACTTGAGATAAAAAGGGGACTTGATCCTGGTTATTGGCAGCAACACGGCCCAGGCTGTCTAGACCTCCTTCTGCTTCACAGCCTCCTACTGGTTTGCCCTTCCTAGTTTGCCTTACCTCCAAGATGTCCACTTTCACACAATTCTTCTCTGAGTTCTGGAGAAAATATATTCCCTGAAAGTGGGTGGAGGAGCATGGAAAAGAAGAGGAGCCATAGAGAAAAGTGGGTCCATTCAGGCTTCATGGTGTGACAGAAGGCAGATAGAAGAGTCCTGGACTGGGCTGAAATTATATTTGGGGGCGTGGGGTGGAGCTCCTTCCCTTTGAGGAATTGAACCTATATCTCTGATTTTATCTCCCCAGGGCCTAAGCCTGGGCAGGATTCTGGTGCATCCAGAATCAACCTAGTGAGGAGGACAGTAAGTTCTTGGGTACCCAGCCATGGAGCTTGAAAGACCATGGTTTGTCAGAGCCCTATGGATGAACCTCAGCCTCTCCCTCTCTCCTCTGTATCTAGGGATCATGACCACTTATAGTCCAGGACATCAGCATCTCTATAATGGACAGTTGTAAATAAATTTTTATCAATATATACATATAAAAATTTTAAAATAGATTACAAAGTCTTGAATCTAAGAAACTGAGAAAAAAACAGCAAAATAAATCAAGAGAAAGACAAGATAATTGATGAAGATAGTTGTTAAAGTTAATGAAATAGAAGAAAAAGAAACATTAAAATTGCTAAATAAAATTAAAAGTTTATACTATTTATTTATTTATTTATGAGTTGAGGTTGCACTCTGTCGCCCAGGTTGGAGTGCAGTGGCATGATCACGGCCCACTGCAGGCTTGTCCTCCTGGTTCAGGCAATTCTTCTGCCTCTGCCTCCTGAGTAGCTGGGAGTACAGGCATGCGTCACCAGGCCTGGCTAATTTTTTGATTTGTAGTAGAGACAGGTCTGCCAAGTTGCCCAGACTGGTCTCAAACCCATGGGCTCAGGTACTCCTCTTGCTTCCACCTCCCAAAGTGCTGGGATTACAAGTGTGAGTCATCGTGTGCTGTCTGAGGTATTTTTTTTTTTTGAGTGGGATCTTACTCTGTCACACGGGCTAGGGTGCAGTGGTGTGGTCACTGCTCACCAAGGCTTTGAACTTCTGGACTCAAGTGATCCTCCTGCCTCAGCCTCCTGAATAGGTGGGACTACAAGTACACACCACCATGCCCAGCTAAATTAAAAAAAATTTTTTTTATAGAGACGGGGGTCTCACTTTGCTGTCCAGGTTGGCCTCAAACTCCTGACCTCAAGCAATCCTCCCTCCTTTGCTTCCCAAAGTGCCCAGCTTGATGAGTGTTTTTTATTCTAAAAGGGTGATAGATTTTTGCCAAATGCTTTTGTCTATTGAGTTGATTATGTTGGTTGTGTCCTTTGTTCTATTAATGTAGTAGATTATGTGATTTTTCTTTTTTTTTTTTTTTGTTACAACAACTCAGCAAAATAAAACTCCAGTTTATTATTGGACAACATTGTTTCACACATACATCAAACAGGCCAAAATAAATCAATAAACAGCAACTTCATAGACAAAAAGGGAACAAAAAGAAATCTTTATCTTTGGCCTTTTAAACCATCTCATACAAACCAGGATTATGTTGATTTTTCTTTTCTTAAAAAAATTTTTTTTAATGTTAAAGATGTGGGGAACAATTCAGGGTTAAGTATATAAATGCTCATCATACAGGTAAAGTTTAGGCCTCCTTTTGGTCTCCACTTCACCTGGTTTGAGATCAGGTACCCATGTTGATGAAGTGCTCCCCTCCCTCCCCTGGCAGTTTCCCATTACTGCCAATCCCTTTCTTATAGTATTATAATCTCTACTACAAATCAAAATATATAGGGTCTGCTTATGAATGAGAACATATGATACTCAGTTCTTTGTTTCTGTGAAAGATCACTCAGTATTATGGACTCTAAATCCATCAAGTTGCTGCAAAGTACATGTTTATCCTTCGTTATGGCTGCATAATATTCCCTTGTATATATGTACCACATTTAAAAAATTCAGTCCACTTTTGATGGGAAGCATGGTTGGTTCCATGTTTTTGCTATTGTGAATAATGCTGCAATAAACATGCGTGTGCAGGTATCTTTTTCATAGAGTGATTTGAGTTCCTCTGGGCATATTCCCAGAAGGGGGATTGCTGGGTCATATGGAAGGTTGATTTTTAGATCTTTTAGGAATCATCACACTGTTTTCCACAGAGGTTGTACTAGTTTACACTCCTACCAACAGTGTAGAAGTGTTCCCTTTTCTCCGCATCCTCTCCAGCATCTGTTGTTTTTTGAGAGATTCTGGGCACAAAACCTCAATTTCTCAACCAACTCATCTTCGACAAAGCCTCCACTGGGGAGAGAACTTATTCAGTAAATGGTGCTGGGAAAACTGGCTGACCACATGCAGAAGATTAAAACAAGACCCCTACCTATCATAAAAATCAACTCTAAATGGATCAAACACCTAAATGTAAAACCTCAAACCATGAGATCCTTAGAAAATGCAGGGGACACCCTTATGGAAATTGGAACTGGCAACCAATTCCTTGTCAAAACCCCAAGTGCCCAGGCCATAAGAGATAAGATAAACAAGTGGGACGTCATCAAACTGAAAAGCTTCTGCAAAGCCAAAGAAACCATTGAGAGAGTGGAGAGACAGCCCACAGACTGGGGGAAAAATGCTTGCCAACTGTATATCTGACAAGGGCCTAACATCTAGGATCTACAAGGAACTCAAACACGCTGAAAAGAAAAAAACAAACGGCCCCATTACAAAGTGGGCAAAAGATATGAATAGACACATCTCAAAAGAAGACATATGAGCAGCCAACAGATACATGAAAAAGTGCTCAGCCTCACTAGTACTCATTAGGTACATAAGTGGTCATCGTACAGGTAAAGTTTGGGATTCCCATTGGTCCTCAATTGGCCTGGTTTGAGATCAGGTACCTTTATTAATGTTGTGTACCCCGCCCCCCTCCCCCCACCCACACCAGCAGTGACCTGCTACTGCCAGTCTCTGTAATGTAGTATTATGATAAATGTTCAGGGTCCACTTATAAGTGAGAACATGTGGTGCTCAGTTCTTTGTTTCTGTGATAGATCACTGAGTATGATAGACTCTAAATCCATCCAAGTTGCTGCGAAATCCATAATTGTCCTTATTTATGGCTGAGTAATACTCCATCTTGTATATGTATCACATTTTAAAAATTTCAATGGGCAGAAAAGCAAAAAAACTCCATTAAGACGGCAGGGAGACAGCCCACAGAATGGGAAAAAATATTGGTCAACTGTATATCTGACAAAGGCCTAACATCTAGGATCTACAAGGAACTCAAACATGCTAAAAAGAAAAAAACAAACAGCCCCATTACAAAGTGGGCAAAAGATATGAATAGACACATCTCAAAAGAAGACATATGAGCAGTCAACAGATAAATGAAAAAATGGTCAGTCTCAATAATCTCAAAGAAATGCAAATCAAAACCACACTGAGATACTACCTAATTCCAGTCAGGATGGTCATTATTAATAACTCAAAAAACAACAGATGCTGGAGAGGATAAGGAGAAAAGGGAATGCTTCTACACTGTTGGTGGGAGTGTAAACTAGTACAGCTTTTGTGGAAAACAGTGTGGCGATTTCTAAAAGAACTAGAAATTGACCTTTTATACAACCCAGCAATCCCCCTCTCTGGGAATATATCCGGAGAAACTCAAATCCTTCTATAAAAACGATACCTGGACACACATGTTTATTGCAGCACTATTCACAATAGCAAAAACAGGTATTTAAACTTGACCCAGCAGATAAAGAGTAGAGTCTAAATTCGTAATGTTTATTCCTTATTGTGAGGTGTTGTTCAGCCAGTTGGGAAGGAGACTGAAAGTGCCATGTTCCACAGTTCCAACAGAGTCAGCATTTTTCTCTCCTGCTAACCATCCCAGCTTCCAATAAAGAGAAGGCTGGTTGGTGGTAGAATTGAGTGGGAGAGGACCTAGGCTATGATGAGTTGAATAATATCTCCCAGAATACTAGATCCTGTGGTGTTTTACATGAAGTGCTTTTCTATGGTCATGTGTAAATACGGCAATGAATGCCCCAATCTGCCTGCCTCTAGGGGAAGAAAGCAAGATGTTCCATTTCAGTGGAAGGCACAGAATGCAAAACTTTAAATGAAAGATGTGAGGCAGAAATAATGAGAGTTGTTAACTTTTCTTTATTTTGCTGTTGCATTTTCTGCTATGTCTGGTAGAAAACTAATAATGGAAAGTTCTTGAGAAATGTTTGAGGCACCCATGTAGCCAGTTGCATTCCATTAGAGAGGGGCCTATATTAAAACAAGAAATTTCATCGTAGGCATATTTCACACCTAGTTATACCTCTTTTTGCTGAGTTGCCATAGCTTCCTTCACCGATATTTTTGGCCTCAATGGTAATTCTCATGCCCTTGGTAAAGCAGGAATAAAATGATTATTTTTAAAAAAAAAATGAAGTGAATAAACCTGACTACAAAGGGTGTTGTTGTTAACACTTCACTGAAGAGACTCAGAAGCCCTAGGGCATATATTGTACATTATCCTCAAGTGATAAAATTTTAAGGATATTAGAACACATGAAAGCCTGCAGGATGGAAAGACTAAAAAACTACTGAGGAAGTCCCATCATGAGTTAATATTTCTTTTGTCTAGGATGTCAATTTTAGTTCCCCAGTGTGTAAAGAACCTAACTCAACAGATATTCTGGCCAAAGATGGGGGAATATGGAATGTACACTGAAGGAGAGATGTTCTTAAAAACCGGTTACAGCCTTATAAGGAATAGCACAAATATGCTACCTATTCTTCCTTGCTTGTGTTATATGATTAAATTCCCTCTTTTATCTGCTGTTTTTTTTTTAAACTGGAAAAGATCACTTTGTTTATTTTAAAGATATGGGGTACAATTCAGGATTAGATATACAAATGGTCACTGTACAGGTAAAGTTTGGGCCTATTTTGGTCCTCACCTCTCCTCGTTTGAGACCTGGCATCATTATTGGTGAAGTGTGTCCTCCCTTTTCTGATAGTGTCCTGCTACTGCCCATCCCTTTCTTATAGTATTATGATAATTGTTCAGGGTCTGCTTATGAGTGAGTACATGTGATATTCAGTTCTTTGTTTCTGTGATAGATCATTGAATGTTATAGATTCCAAGTCCATCCAAGCTGTCATGTATATGTACCACATTTTTTTAATTCAGTCCAGTTTCAATGGGCATCATGGTTGGTTCCATGTTTTTACTATTGTGAATAGTGCTGTAATAAACATGCATGTACAGGTATCTTTTTTGTAGAATGGTTTGAGTTCCTCTGGGTATATTCCCGGTAGGGGGATTGCTGGATCCTACAGAAGGTCAATTTTTAGTTCTTTTAGGAATTGCCACACTGTTTTCCATAGAGGTTGAACTAGTTTGCATTTCCACCAGCAGTGTAGAAGTGTTCCCCTTTCTCTTCATCCTTGCCAGCATCTGTTTTTTGTTTTGTTAATGATGGCCATTCTTACTGGGGTTAAGTGGTATTTCAATGTGGTTTTGATTTGTATTTCTCTGATGATTAGTGAGACTGAGCACTTTTTCATGTTTCTGTTGGCTGCCTGTATATTTTCTTTTGAGAAATGTCTATTCATGTCTTTTGCCCACTTTTTGTGTGTGTGTTTTCATTTATTCAGTCATTTACTGAGAAATGGCTACTCAGCTAGATGACTTGAGGTCTACAGCAATGAATAGGATCGAAGTTTGATCCTTGACAAGTTGGCAAGAAGCAAGATGTATGTGCAAAAACACTAGAACACAGTAAAGTACCCTGACCAAGAACGTGGGTAAGAGGCTCTTAACTGGATATTCAGGAAAGCTTCATAGACAGTATTTGAACTTGGCCTTGGGGGATGGATAGGATTTTCATATGGAAAGACAAAGGGTTCCAGGTAAAACGAACAGAGGTAAGAATGTACAAGGTAGCCGGGCTCGGTGGCTCAGCCTGTAATCCTGCGCCTTGGGAGGCTGAGGTGAGTGGATTGCCTGAGCCCGCGGGTTCAAGACCCGCCTGGGCAAGCGAGACCTCATCTCTACAATAAATCAAAAAATTAGCCGGGCGTGGTAGCGCGCGCCTGTAGTTCCAGCTACTTGGAAGGCTG
>CAUYQG010261382.1:0-16447 GCA_963574415.1 Tarsius wallacei | reverse complement strand
TTTAGGACTCCCCAGTGTCTATTGTTCCCATTTTTATGTCCCTTCGTATCCAATGTTTAGCATGGAGAACATGTGCTGCTTGGTTTTCTGTTTTTGTGTGTTGTTTTGTTTAGATATGGCCCCCTCCCCTACCGTGGGGTTTTTTATCTTCTCTCTCTCTCTCTCTCTCTCTCTCTCTCTCTCTCTCTCTCTCTCTCTCTCTCTCCAATATACCCTCTAGATAAACTATATTTTCGGATCTAATGTCTGGGCAATTCTTTACATCTTTCAAGTGGTGCTGGATTACAGACTTCCCCATCTGGTCTACCCTAACAGGGAGGAGTGAAGAAGGGGAAGAAAATCATATCCCCTCCCACACCCCCACCCACTAAATTATCAGAGAAACACAACTCTTCTGTGAAGCTGGTAGGGGAAGCTGAGTCATTTCTGCCTCTTTTTTCCTGGGTGCCCCTGAGGGACATGTGGGTATCTGTATGAGGGTATCTGTAACTTTGGTGTTCAGCTCTAGGGAACAGTTTTAACTGACTAGCACAAAATATGGAATATGAGTGGAAAAAACATTTCTCCTCTTCAAGCTTGAAGTGAAGAAAAATGAAACAAATTCAGTGTTGTTGCAGAGTTGGAGATCACATTAAAGAAAGAAAAATGACTGGAGACAGTCAACCAACAAGTATCTATTATGAGCTGTCTTCATGTGGCTCTGTGCTGGGTGTCTGGCAAAGCAAATCCAGCCAAGGCAGTTCTTAATTTTAAGTTGTACAACCCAAAACTGGGTTTCAAAATTATTTACAGGACTTTGGGGCAGCATGACACAAGGCATTTTTATTTCTAACAAGTTCTGAAATTCTTTTAACTTCAGGTGCCATTTTGAAAAAGCAATCCAGAGTTGTGTTTTTTGAGGACATTTTGTTGCTGTTCTGTAATTTCTTACATGGAAACTGCTATAATTTAAAATTATTACTGGGAAATACACTTAAAGAATGCTAGAATCCTGCCACTTTCGCTGAAGAAAATACGTTTAGGAAGAAAAAAATACTCTCAGACCATTATATAAACCGTTCACTTAGATCATAATGGCCACACTTTAATCACGTACCCATGAATATTGCAATATTGAGAAGACGAGACCTAGGTTCTAATCCTGACTCTCTTGTTAATAGCCTGGCAGGGTTGGGGCTGTCTTTATTTTTTCTGTACCCACATTTTCTTATTTTAAAATGGCTAAGGCATTGCTGCAGAATGATACTCCAATAAATAATACGTTTAACATAACATTCACATAATTTGTATATTAGTGACATTTCTTTTATATTGTTTTTTAAAAATTCTCTTTTGTGCAGGGAGTTCATGCAAGTGAAGGACATCTGAAAACTCTAGTTATAGGTCCAACATTAGTATGGACATTCTTGAGTTATAAGAAAGACAATGGCTCATTATAAGAGCATGCTGTTATATTTTAGTATGGTACATGCAGTATTAGCTAAAAATATGGACTGCGTTTAAAACTATTGTGTTGTAAGGGATCTATGGAGAAGAGAACATTGTGGATTTCGAGAGACTGGAGAAATGATTGAAAATATTTATAGTGATTTTCCAGGTGGTGCACAGTGTGTGCGCTTTATTTTCGAATTCCTATAATAAGCATGTTATTTTTAAAATAACAAGAATGTACATTTTAAAAGAATATTGTTCAATTAGAATTAACCAAACCATTTGATTCAATAATGCTCTTCCTTCCACCCATAAAATGTGGACAGCCAAGGGGATGCCCAGGCATAGGGATATGCTACTCTACAGGAAACCCCGGCCCTTCTGCTCCCAACCCCTTTCCTGAGCTGTGTTGCTTACCAAAGTCCAAATCAGTTGTGTTTGCTTCTTGACCTGTGAAAGCCAGTTGTACTTGTCATGGTAATTATGCAAATTAATTAACGTTATATAAAAAGCAATGAGATGTGATTATGAAAATAATTTTTTCTTTGAATGTTTCATAAAGATCTGGTTATTAAACTGCTGTTATATTAAATGTGAGAGAGACAACTATAAAATATGATTAAAGTTGAAAACGCTTATGCCTTTAGATTGCTTTGTGAATGTGAAGTTCTTACTCTAGTGAAACTCAAACTGGAAATATAAATGATATGTTATCGGTTTGGTTGATGCAAGAAAAAACATTCAGGAACTAGTACTCTTGTTATTGGTTCCATCTCAAAAGATTATTGAATATATAAACATTTATATATATTTTAGACTAAAATAAGATATTTGAGGTGTATATTAACTTTTCAATGATTCCTCACTTTCACTGCTTTTTCATTGTAACCAACTACATGCCTATATTAATCATTTGATGGCTCCTTTCCTATCACATCTTATACTTGAGTTTCAAACCCTTTCTTTCCTTCCAATTTTTTTTAATAATCCCCAAAACATAGATATTCCTTGAACTATAATAACTGGAAAGAAAACAGTGAAAAAACTTACCTTAGAAGTACTCATTAACAAATCCACTTTAATCCTCACTGTTATTTTAATCACTGTTGTTTTTATAGGGAATTCCTTTCTTGGTCAAATCTATGCACATTCACTCATTTATGGTCACATGCAGAAATTATTACTCTAGCTTATAACTTTAGAATATTTAAAAGAACACACACAATGTGTTCACTGAATTAAATGAAGTGTTACTGTTTCTCAGAAGGGTTTGTGAGGAGAAAAACATATTCATATAAAACTATTTTAAGTGCTTATTATTCAACAAATATTTACTGGCTATTATTCACAAAACAGTGAGCTACGCTTGTATATACGTACAAAAAGGGCTCTTATATAAGGAAGTTTGATATGCCTGTTGTCTTAGCCATTGGGGAGATTTCTTTTGACAATTTCAAACCAAGAGATATGAAATAGACTATGTAAAAAGTGAAGTGAAATCTAATAGTATAGCTAAAGAAATTCTTAGATTAATGCATCTTTCCCTGAAAGATGTGAAAGCAAATTAGTTAGTCTTAAAAAGATGGGCAAGAAAAATAAGAAAAATCAAAATGTCAAAGGAAGTTTTCAAGATTTAGGTTAAAGTTTGCTTCAATCTGTTATGAATATCCAGAAAATTCTTTATGATTTTCTGCTAAAATCTGTACATTGAAGCAATGCTCACCATATTTTCTCACTGTGTGCCTTCAACAATGCATGGTTGCTAATGACAGCATTTGCTTATGAGTCTTCCCTGCAGGGGAGATGGAGCCTTTGGGGTGGAGAATTTTCTATAACAGCAGACCTGCCATAGCTGATCTGTCAGGGTGAGTCAGACAGGCATTCTGCTCCCTGAGGACGACAAGAAAACAAATAAAAATCATAGAAAATGCAAACATTTTCATCAAAGGCATTTGGCAAATGAGTGGGTGCCCTAAGGAATTCAACAAGGGCAGAAACAAACAGCGCTTCGTTCACTAAAATCTTTTTATTTTAATATTCCAAACAGATACGTTAAACCATCTATAATGTCTTCTGATAGTTGAACTGCAGAAATATATAAGAGCTTGAAACTTGGCCAACATGACAATGATTTCACATACTGCTCATAACTCATTTTTCATTTTTCTAAAAATATCTGTCAAGTTTCTAGCACTACAGGGCACAGTGCTAGGCACTGGGGACTGCAGTGAGGAGCAGAAACTGACAAGAAGTTGGCCTCATGGAGCCCACAATTTAATCAGGATGAGGAGGCAGGCATGGCAGTTAAGTGTTCACACAGCAAATGTGAAACTGCATAGAGACAAATTTGACAAAGAAGAGCTTATGCGATGCTTAGATCTACGATTGGAGTATTTCATCTAATCCGGAAGGCCAGAAGGTTGAACACAGCTTCTGTAAAGAAGGCCTGAAGGATTTTTAGGTGCTGACAACTCAGCAGGCAGAGGGAAAGTCATTCCCAGCATAGAAGACATCCATGTCCAAGAGGGTGTGATCAGTTTAGACGCTGAAAAGAAGTCACTGTGGCTAACAGAGAGTGCCGAGGCACTGTGGCATGAGTGGGGCTGCCCATAGATGGGGGAGCCACAAATATAAAGCCAATGAAGCATTTGAGGAGCATGTTTCTTTTGCACATGTGTTTATGCTGGTGGGGGTGCCATGCTGTTTGGAAGACATGACATGATCAGGTTTGCTTTTATACTTTATTTAACCATCTCTTAGTTTTACCAATAGACAGATGTCTGTTCACGTTTTCTGCATATGGTAAAAGTAACCGGGGTGAAGTGGTCTACATGATGGAAAGTACAAATAAGTCTACATCAAAACACAATCACAAGTTTTGCATGTTTTTGTATGTAACATAATGCAACTGAATGACTTTTTTATTGTGTAATTTGCATTCAGAAATAGTATAATTTGCTATTCTTAGCATGAAGAGAGTCAAGAAAAATCTCATTCCTACTAAAATCAATTAAATATTTGAATAATCACCTATAAGCGTACACATTGCACTGTTGTTTTCAAGCAATATAATGGATAAAATTTTCTATATCCACCAGTACTGGTTACTGCAAAGGTTAATTATATCTCTTTTTTTCAGGAACTATGGAATAGCAAATGCACAAGAGGTTAGAAATATGAAAATTCTGAATATATGCTTGATATAGTATACTGTATCTATATTGCGCAATGGCTGGGCACAGTGGCTCACACCTGGAATCCCAACGCTTTGAGAGGCCAAGACCAGCCTGGACAACATGGCATTGTGAAATCTCATTTCAACAATAAATTTTTTAAAATATTAGCCGGGTGTGGTGGCATGCACCTGTAGCCCCAGCAACTCATAAAGTGGAGGCGGAAGAATTGCCTGAGCCCAGCAATTCTGTGGTAGCTGTGATTGTGCCACTACACTCCAGTCCAGCCTGGGCAACAGAGTGAGACTCTGACTCAAAAGCCTAACAAAACAACAAACAAACAAAAAAGCTGAGGAATATTGTGCAAAATAATAATAACAACTTGCTGCCAAGAGTGACTTTAGCAATAAAGAGAAATCAGCTCATAGAATATTATCTTCTCAAATTAATCCTATAGAATTATGGACAGAATTGTACATGCCATGAAATTCCAGTTTTTAATTGATTCAGTGCCTGTAATGTGCTAGGTGCTTTAAACATTTCCTTATTATCTTTGTGAGCTAGTTGTTTGCAGGAGGGGTCCTCATAGAACCTGATTCCCAGACCTGCTGAAGCCTGATCATGGGTAATAGAACCTCGGCTTATTCTACTTTCCTGTAAACACTCAGGAAGGTGCTAATTTTGTTTTGCACTAGTTATTTGCACCTAGCGAGGAGGCAGGCATGTAGCCAGTCTCCAGAGCCGCCTGGCTGATACCAGGAGGCCATATTAAAACAGAACAAATAAACCTGAAAATGCCCAAGGAAGCTTCTTCTTCTGAGAGGTGTCCTTGCCCCACTCAGGTGGCATTATCCAAAGCCACCTTATTCCACTAGAATACTGGGGCCTATGAAAAGCCACACCTGCCTTCAAAACCTCACTGCGTTAATTCCTGCTTTATGTATCTTTTCACTCTGTATTTCTTGCCTCTGCATACTTCCCAACCATTTGCCACTAGAAGCTTATGCCTTTCTGTTGATTGCATTATCATCCCATTGTGACAACGTAGAGAGTATTACACGCACTTTAGAAATGAAGACTCTGAAGTTCTGAGCATTCCAGACACTGATCCAAATTTACAAGCAATTGTGTTGAGGGTCTGATGAACACAACTGTGCCTTTGTGGACGTAACTGCTCGCAAAGGGCAGGGAGGCTGACACACAGTGACAGAGTACAGAGAAACAAAGCTCAGTGCCATAAATGTGCAACAGTGACACTGGGTGGGGACAGTTTAGGTTGTTTCTTTTCATGAAATGAAAATCATAATACAATACTATAAACATGTTTATTTTCCCATCAAACTATAAGGCTATCAATATGAGAAATTTATTTTATTCACCTGTGTAAGGCCAACATCAAGCAAAGAGTCATGCAAGTCATAGCTACTTACTAAATATTTGCATTTTTGCATTTTCAAGTGCCTTCTGATTTGAATTATTCCATTATTCAATTAAGGTGAAAAATGTGGCTTGGTCATTCAGGGGATATATTATATAAGTGATGTTTCTGTGAAGGTGTTTTGGATGAGATTGAGATTTAAATTGGTAGGCTTGGATCAAAGGAGGTTGCCAACTATAATGTGGGTGAGCCTCATCCAGTCTGCTGAGGGCCTGAATAGAACAAAAGACTGACCTTCTCTGAGCAAGAGGGAATTCTGCCAGCAGACTGCCTTTAGATTTCAACCGCAACATCAGCTCTTCCCTGGGTCTCCAGTCTGTTGACCCACCCAGCAGGTATTGAGCTTACTAGCCTCTTTAACTGTGTGAGCCAATTCATCAAAATAAATCTCACAATCTCTTTTCACGTACACACACACACACACACACACACACACACACACACACACACAATTGGTTCTGTTTCTCAAGAGAACCCTGACTAATACAGTCAGTCATTATTAGCAAAACCTTTTTGAGGATATACATATTTCAGTATATGTAATCTTAAATAGGATACAAACTATAAAGATGGAGCGGAAAAAGCATAAAGTAGGAAAATCAGAGGGTATGTCCAAGAGTTTTCCATTCATTCATTCATCCATTCATCAAAAACTTCCTGAGCATCCATGAGAACCCGAGGCACTGTTCCAGAAGCTGAGGGTGTGGTGGAGAACAGGGTTGGCAAGCTCTTTCCTCTTGTGCTCCTTCAATGCTAAGAGAATAGATGGACAATATATAAGTAAACAAGTTAACAAACAAGCTACTTTCAGAAAGTAACAGCTACTATGAAAAAATAAAACAGGTATGGATGATACAGAACTCTCTAGACTGGGTGATCAGGAAAGCCTTCTCTGAGGAAGTGACATTTGAGTGGAAAGATGATTAGAAATAAGGGGTCTGCCATGCCACGATCTGCAGGTGGAGTCTCTCAGGCAGAGAAAGGAACAAGTACAAGGGCCCTGGGGCAGGAAGTATTTATCCAAGGAGCACCAGACAACTGCTTGGCCTCTCTGAGCCAAGGCTTCTCATCTGTAAATTTAGGGTGATAAGATATCCTTAAAAGGTTGTGGTTAGGATGAGTTCAAGTTCTTAATGTTAGAAGCACAATTATGGCACATAGTAGACACTTGAGAAGTGGCCGTCGTCAGTAAGGGAATACGGTAGAAAGAGGGATAGTTTAAACTAGGAGCACGAAAGCATAGACAAATGAGTTGTAATGATTTATGACATTTGCACCAAACTTTGAAGGATGACCCAGAGGAACCAGAGACTGTCAGATGGTGCAAGAGGAGAATTTTCCAAACATGAATGACACCCTCCCTCACACGTGGGCATGGGTATCCGCCCATCACACATATCCTTTCTTTACTGTGGCTTGACTATTTTTTTTAAACTAAAATTGCCCTCTTTTGAAACTAGAACAGAAACACAACATTTTATTAATGTATCTACCAAATCTTTGAAAGGTATTAGGTCCATTTTATATTGCTCTCAATGCAGGAGAAAGAAAGGAGATAGACAAAGGGAAAGTGAGAGAAAAAGCAAAAGGCAAACAAACAAACAAAACAATATAAAAGGCAGAGAGAAAACCCAAGAGGCACACAGAGAACAATGCCAGAGGAAGTAAATGGAACAAGAGCCATCCAGGCAGGGAAGAACAGTGTGCGCCTAGGTCGGAATGGTGGGTGGGGAAGGATGGAGGGACAGGAGGCAGAAGAGAAGGAGGGGAAGGGGAAGGAAGCAGCAAGAGGCATATCTCTGGGCCCAGGAGAGAAACAGGCCAGTCAGCGGGAGCTGAGCAGACTGGGGGCAAAGTGGCAGCAAGGGAACCTTAAGAAGATGCCGGAAAAAAATTGCTTAGTAAAAGGTATACATTCGTTTCTGAAAAAGTTATCCTTGACAATCCGACTTAAGTCGTTAAGTCATTAATGCTCTTCAATCAATATGCAAATGAAACAGAACATATTTTCATGGGACAGAACTATTTCTTGTATAAACAATTTATTTTTTTCATTTTAACTTAAGAAATATGGAAGCAATGTAAAAGGCAGATCATGATTACTGGCCCATTACTCGTAAGCTGCTTTTCTCCTTCCTTCTTATCCTTTACTTTCTATTTCACCGCACTGCCTTATCTAGCCATGTGCATCTATTTCTATCTCTATCATAGATTCATATATATATATATATATATATATAGAGAGAGAGAGAGAGAGGGAGAGAGAGAGAGAGAGAGAGAGAGAGAGAGAGAGAGGCATAATACATGGCTTCATTTTTCTTGCTTTTCCCTGGAAACATATAGTTTCTCATTCTCAATTACTTTGTGAATGCTAAAAATCTATTAAAAGATGTCGTTGGTTGGGCACGGTGGTTCATACCTCCAATCCCAGCATTTTGGGAAGCCAAGGCGGGAGGACTGCTTGAGGCCAGAAGTTCAAGACCAGCCTGGGCAACACTGAGAGATCTCATCTCTACAAAATGAATGACTGAATGAATAAATAAATAAATAAATAAATAAATAAATAAATGAAAGCGATGTCATCATTTCAACACAATAGCCTATGTTAAAGATTATGTCTTTATTTATTTCTGAGAATAAATTTAATACGAAATATTTATTCTGTCACAATTCAGTATTAATCCTGATTTCATACTCTGTTCATTGCTGAAATGAAGAAAGACCTGCTGACTTGCTAAAAGCAATAGTGTGATACTTTCACTTTTGACATTATTGACAGTAATTGTAATAAGATGAGTACCTCCATGTCTCCATAATGTGCATCACATGAAACTAAGTCAGTAGGACAGGATAAAAGACAATCGTTCTTTTAAAAATATACCCATAGCCGGGCTCGGTGGCTCAGCCTGTAATCCCATGCCTTGGGAGGCTGAGGTGAGTGGATTGCCCAAGCCCTCGGGCTCAAGACCCACCTGGGCAACTTGGCGAGACCTCATCTCTACAATAAATCAAAAAATTAGCCGGGTGTGGTAGTGCACACCTGTAGTTCCAGCTACTTGGAAGACTGAGGCGGAAGGATCGCTGGAGCCCAGCAGGCCGAGGCTGCGGTGGCCAGGAGCAGCCATTGCATTCCAGTCTAGGCGACGGAGTGAGACTCCAACTCAAAAAAAAAAAAAATATATATATATATATATACACACACACCCACATGTTATTAATATAGTCACTATGTAGATAGTCTTAAGGCTGAACAGTATAAGACACTATCATAGTGCACTAAAATAATATCTCTATGCTTCCAATAAGTCTTTTTAAAAAATATTTATCTATTTATTTTTTTAATTTTTAATTTTTAATTGTGGGGTACAATTCAGGATTAAGTATACAAATGATCATTATGCAGATATTTTTGTTGATGAGGTGTGTCCCCCGTCCCCTGGCAGTTTCCCACTACTGCCAATCCTTTTCTTATAGTATTATGGTAATTGTTTAAGGTCCACTTATGAGTGAGAACGTGACACTCATTTCTTCTGTGATATATCACTCAGTATTTTACTCTAAATTCAACCAAGTTGCTGCAAAACTCGTAATCTTGTCCTTTATGGCTGAGTAATATTCCAACATGTATATGGACCACATTTTTTTTCTCCAGTCCTCTTTCGATGGGCAGCATGGTTGGTTCCATGTTTTTGTTATTGTGAATAATGCTGCAATAAACATGCATGTGCGGGTATCTTTTTCATAGAGTGATTTGATTTCCTCTGGGTCTATTTGCCAACTGTATATTTCACAAAGGCCTAACATCTAGGATCTACAAGGAACTGAAACGTGCTGAAAGGAAAAAAGCAAACAGCCCCATTACAAAGTGGTCAAAAGATGTGAATAGACACTTCTCAAAAGAAGACATACGAGCAGTCAACAGATACATGAAAAAATGCTCAGCCTCACTAATCAGCAAAGAAATGCAAATTAAAACCACACTGAGATACCACCTAACTCTGGTCAGGATTACCTTCCTCAATATCTTAAAAAAAACAACAGATGCTGGAGAGGATGCGGGAAAAGGGAATACTTTTAAACTGTTGATAGGAGTGTAAACTAGTGCAACCTCTGTGGGAAACAGTTTGGTTTCCAAACATTTTGGTGATTCCAAAATGCTTTTAGTAAAGAAGTGAGACTCGGGATAATCAAAGTGCACATAAGAAGCAGGACAAAAAGAATTCAGGGGTATTCCAACTGTGGAGTTCCCCAAATAAATAGCCAAAATTATTCTTTAAAGAGGGCAGAGGCAGTTAAAAGCATCAAAATTCCAAAGACCATGAACTTGCATTTCGTATTTCAGAACATTTAAAAGATATTTGAAAGAAGGGATCCAGAATCCAAAGTCAGAGTCCACTGCTTATTCAGAGTTGTAGCATCTGCCACCTTCTGGAGTCTTACCCCATGAGGAAAGGCTACCCAAACTCAGCAATCCTAATGATCTGCCCAGCAGAAACTGGTCAGAAGATGCTCTCCGTGTTAGCATATGTAGCTCCTAAACACACTTGAGATTATAGGCCAGGAGTGCACGTGGATGGCCTTTACAGAGTTGAAAGCCCTCCTTTTTCAGTTCTGAATAGACACTGTAACTTAAGTATTTCTCCTAAACTATTTGAAATCTCTGAAAATCTCCACAGACTTGAGAAAGAACCTCCCCTCAAACCCCACTCCCAGCTGTGATAGATCTAATTCTGTTTCTCCCCGTCTCCAAACCCAGTGTCGCCCAGGTGCTGCTTGAATTTGTGCTCTGACGGGCCTGGCTTCTCACACCTGATTCTCTTCTGGATGATGCTTTGGAATACTGTGGGAAAGAGCTCCCTCGCCTGCTTTGCAGAAGGTAATGCCACTGGGTGTAATTGCCCAAGTAGGTTTCACTCCCTCCAGAAACCACACAATTTCATTTGCTTCCATGAAGTTTGCACATTAGTTTGGCTAGATATTTTCTATGTTTATAGTCCTTGATTTAAAAGTCCAAATTTTATGTATAAACAAATGCATAATTAAAGCATCAAATTAGAGATTGCTTATATAAACAAAATGTATAATTTGCACATTGACTATAGATTTTCTTCAGAAAAACAATAATTATTTTGTATGTGCTTTTGGAACGAATGGAAATCTTGTTCAGTTGTGATTAATGTGCACCTCCAATCTGAGATTGTTACACAGGAAATTGTGGCAGTTAATCAACATGCAAATGATGTGTTTATGTATGACTGAAAATGAATCTTGACAGATGTATGACTACCAAATGTCAAAATTTAAAGCTTTAGCCTTGCAATGAAAATGACAAACTTAAGAAAGATATGACTTACCTACAGAAATAATGAAGTCAAGAGTTTTAATTAATACTTACCAGATCAATACTTTTTCACTTGTTGATAGCTGGTGAAATATGAAATAGAAATATATTCAAAATGCTAGAAGTGAGAAAAACACTCTTGTACTCAAAATTCTACCTATCACTTCCATTCACAACATGTTGTTATATTATTTATCCTAGCAAATAGTTTTTAGCCAAGCCTTCAGAATTAAGAGTCTATCTAAGTGACCATTCTAACAGAATTATTTTTGTTTGTAAATATTTGAAAATGTTCTACAGTTTCTGAATCTCAAACACAAAAGTTTTTTTTTTTTCATATTTGTTAGGAAATTTACAAGGTTCTGAATTTTTAAAAAAGGAGTTATGAAAAAATGTGAGATGAAAAGATAAACACAGCCGGGCTCGATGGCTCAGCCTGTAATCCCGTGCCTTGGGAGGCCGAGGTGAGTCAATTGCCTGAGCCTGAGGGTTCGAGACCCGCCTGGGCAACTTGGCGAGACCTCATCTCTACAATAAATTAAAAAATCAAAAAATTAGCCAGGCGTGGTAGCTCGCGCCTGTAGTTCCAGCTACTCGGAAGGCTGAGGTGGAAGAATCGCCGGAGCCCAGCAGGTCGAGGCTGCAGTGGCAGGGAGCGGCCACTGCACTCCAGTCTGGGTGACAGAGTGAGACTCCAACTCAAAAAAAAAATTTTTTTTTCATTTTAAAGATGTTAGGTATACAAATGTTCATTATGCAGTTACCCTTGTTGATGAGGTGTGCTCCCCCTCCCGTCACAATTTCTCACTACTGCCAATCCTGCCCCCTATTTAATTTTCAACATTCAATTGGAAAATCCCCAAATTAATATGCTTTAGTGCGTGTTCCACACGTTACCTATTATGCACTAGGCATTTTGCTAATTGTATTACTTATTATCTCCTTTTTACCTCAGGATTTCAAGGAAGCTTAAGCAAACTGAGACCAAGGGAATTATATAACTTGATCAAGCTCACACTGCCAGAAAGTAGAGAAGCTGTGTTTTCAACCAAGGTCTGGCTCCACACCCCTCATGATTAACTTCCACACTGTACATTTCAGACTAAGTAATTTACTAACAACTCTGCCTTATTTTTCCCACAACCCCTTGCCATCTCCTGATTACACTACTGGTGAATGAATTTGGTGTGGAACGGAAGCTGAAGTTAACAGAGCCAGGCTAGAACATACGTCGAAGCAAAAAACAGCCCCAAAAGGGGAAATAATGGCTTTTGATGTGAAAAATAGCAGAAAGCCAAAAGAATTTAATTAGAAAAAAGATGTGTGTATGGGCAGAAATGAACTTAAATGACAGGGCTTCTGTGAGATTGCACAATATAAAAGAATGAGTGTAAGAAAATAAAGAATGTTGGCCGGGTGCGGTGGTTCACACCTATAATTCCAGCAGTTTGAGAGGCTGAGGTGAGAAGATTGCCTGAGCCCATGGGTTCGAGACCAGCCTGGGCAACTTGGC
Source organism: Tarsius wallacei (assembly GCA_963574415.1). NCBI lineage: Eukaryota > Metazoa > Chordata > Mammalia > Primates > Tarsiidae > Tarsius > Tarsius wallacei. Next base: position 3,551 of record CAUYQG010261382.1, on the reverse strand, counting down.
AAGACCTCATCTCAACAATAAATGAAAAAAAAAATTAACAGGGCTTGGTGGTGTGTGTCTATAGTTCCAGCTACTTGAGCCTGGGCCCAGCAGGTCAAGGCTGCAGTGGCTGTGAGATGCCACTGCATTCCAGCCTGGGCGACAGACTGAGACTCCAACTCAAAGAAAAAAAGAAAATGCAGAATGTATATTTAAAAATGCAATTATGGAAAAAATAAAATAGTAACTGGAAAGGGAAGATGAAAAGAAGGAAAAGAGAAGGAAGAAAGTGAGAAAGAGGAAGAAAAACCAACATGTGCTTAGCATCTCCCATGGAATAGGCACCTTTGTGAGTCACGCCATTTAATTTATCTATTAATTGCTACAAACACATGATAGCATATAATTTTTTTCCTTATTTGTATAGAAAAGGTATAAGCAACATTTTGGAAAACACTTAGCTGATAGAATTTGAAGAGCCAAGACTTAAACCCTAAATCCCAATGCTGCCCTATATTTAAACATGAGGGGAAAGCCAATAAAGAGAGATGTTTTAGAATAATTTGAAAAAATACCATTTGGCTGCTGAATTGGCAATATTTTGCATATTACTTCTCATTATAAAGATTGTCCATATTTATTAAGATAAATAAACACTTTCTAATTTCCTACTGTTTGTTGCATTCATCTTAAGATGAAAATATTTGTACTTTTCTTGCTGCGAATTGAAATGTATTTTTGTAAGTGTGAGAATGACCGTTTTAAAATTTTGTTTACATCATCTTATAAAGCAAGAACTATGCTTGAAATGGAGTCTATCAGACATGGGTCCAAAGGAAGAGGAAAAGGGATACATCTAGGCAGATGAGAGACCCAAGAGACTAGAGTAAGTGAGGAGGTGCACTTTTTTTGTTTGTTTTTTGGTGATATTATTTTCTTTATTTTGATTGACAACCAGTGTGTGTGTGTGTGTGTGTGTGTGTGTGTGTGTGTGTAACCAGAAAAAAAATGTTAATTCTGGAACATGCACTACACTCACTGGGCTTTGACATCAGAGAAGGTTCCAGGCTGCACCAATGGGGAACACCATCGGCTACTTTGAGATCGTTTGAGCTTCCAGGTGTGTTTGCTGTGAGGTGGCAAGTTAGGTGTGCCCTTTCTTCATTCCTCTTCTACTTGCTCTCCACAGAATGGAAATCTCTCCACGTGTTCTGGAGAGTGACTGTCTGTCACTATTCTATATTTAACTAGGCTGGTGAAGAGTTTTTCTTTCTTTTTAAAATGTATCTGTTTTTGTCAACAAGCCCCTTGGTCATTTTAATGGCAACCTATGTAGAGGGAGTTGTAAATGTGCCAATGCTGCGATCTTAATTCTAAGTTCTTTAGGAGGGGAGCACCTTTATACATTAGTAATAAAGTGAAATTGAAGTTTTTCAAAACTAACAGATGTAGATGGGAAATTTTTAAATTATTTTTTACATATTGGCAGAGAGATTATATCTCAAAGTACTCTTAAGTCCATAGCCATACAGTAATGCAAGAATCAGCTTTTATATGAAGACTTATATTTGCCTTCAAATAAAAAGATCAAATGTTTCTGTCTGGCTCTAATTATGTGTCACATATTGGACTAAAATGTCAGGGGTACTGGCTATACAAGAGTCTAAACATAGTGGGTCCTCCATATCTGTTTGCAGAATTTATGGATGAGTAGGAAAATATTTTTTTCTTTTGGTAATTTTTCTTTAGGTATTTATTTAAATCAAAATCAAGAGATTTTAAAAAATCATTTTAAAGAATTTTTAGGAGAAAGTTAAATCCTATAAAAACTGAAAATTAGAAGCAAATATTATTGATGAAAGTTCATTTCACTGGCCATGGGAAAGTTCCTCTTCCTCTCTTATCCATTTTGTTCTGTACAACTGACAAAGAAACACAAGGTCCCTGTGGATGGCTAGTGAATATGTACCCCAAAAGCTGGAAATCATGTTCTTTGGAGACATGTGTCTACAACCTCACAACACATTCAAGACATAGACACACACTTGTGTGTACTTTCTTTTCTTTCTTAAGATTTCCATCTCTTACCTCTCCTTTGAACTCATGTTCTTCATGAATGTTCTGTTCCTCATCTCTCTTTATATCTTTTGTCTATTTAGCTTTTTTTTCAGGTAATCTTGCAGTTTCTCAAGCATCTTCAGTCAATTGAAGATGAGGAGTAATTTTTTTTCTCCATTATAAAATGCACTCTTTTTTTTACAACACAGACCATACTTTCCTAACACAAGCCGGCCTTCTCTTGGTTGCCATTGTCTTAGTTCCTGGCCATCTCTCCCCACTCACTAAAGACTAGATTCCTGCCTCATCCTGTGTGACTGGAGAGCCTTGGTGACACTCTCTCCCTCCATCACTGCCAGTAACGTTCACCACTCTCGGTAGGCCCTAGTATCTTTGCTTCCCTAGAAGCTGACTTCTTCTTGCTTCACTTTTAACTCAGAGGCTTTCAAGTTAGATGCCTTGAATGGTCCTCCTACAGAAACAATAAAAAATGCTAGCTATATCATTTTTTAAAATAATTTTGAATGCCTAGTTGATCTGATGCAAAATTGAAGAATAGAATCCAAATTTGAAGTGAAAGCAAGAATATTGAATGGCAAATGAAAAAATTAGCTTTGGTATCAGTGGTTTCTGACAACCCCATGGTAGGACTAGGGTGGAAGGAAGTAGGGAGGTAAAGCCTAAAACCTGAATGCGGCTTGGACCCCAGAGTACCAACCACTCAGAGTAAAGGTGAATGAGAAAGAAATTCTCTCTTTTAGAAGAGGATCACAAGGCTAGGTGTAGTGGCTTATGCCTGTAATCCCAGCTTTTTGGGATGCAGTGGCAAGAGGATTGTCTGAGTTCGGGAGTTTGAGACCAGCCTGGGCAACTTGATGAGACCTCATCTCTACAATAAATCACAAAAGTAGTCAGAAATGGTGGCATGTACCTGTGGTCCAGGTACTTGGAAGACTGAGGTGGAAGGATTGCCTGAGCCCAGCAGGTTGAGATTGTGTTAGTTGTGAGCGTGCCACTGCAATCCAGCCTGGGCAACAGAGTGAGACTGACTCAACAAATAAATGAATATATGACTAAATAAATAAATAAATAAGAGGATCACAAACATGTCTTGATGCTTTCTCTGAGGCTTATACCACCATCAAACTTTCACATGAGTCTTTAGTTTATTTATTTTTATTTTTATTTTTTTTGAGTTGGAGTCTCACTCTGTCGCCCAGACTGGAGTGCAGTGGCCACTCCCAACCACCGCAGCCTCGCCCTGCTGGGCTCCGGCGATCCTTCCGCCTCAGCCTTCCGAGTAGCTGGAATTACAGGCACGCGCTACCACGCCCGGCTGATTTTTATTTATTTATTGTAGAGATTAGGTCTCGCCAAGTTGCCCAGGCGGGTCTCAAACCTGCGGGCTCAGGCAATCCACTCACCTTACAAAGTATCTTTCACCCACTGACCCTATATCTATAGGATAGTCAGTGCCTGGCTGATATTGTATATCTGTCAGATGCCCAGACACA